>PVLA01006364.1:0-125619 GCA_004027455.1 Hydrochoerus hydrochaeris | reverse complement strand
GCCTTGAGTGAAAGAAGGACAGAGGGGGAACCAGAGGATAGGTGTGTGCAGAGACCCAGTCAGGCCAATGACACTGCACCTTGAGAAGGCAGCAGGGCGTATGTGGCAGAGGTCTCGATCCTCAACTCACCCGAGGTGCAGTTGTGGCGGGTGGTGTCTCTACCTCACTGTCAGACTCCTCCTCGCTGCTGCTCCCCGCTGGGTCCTGCTCCTGCCCAGGCCTTCCCGCCTTGGCTTGCTTGGTTATGGGCGACACCTTCCCAGGGAGTGCACACATGGCCCCTTTGCCAGGGATCCCCTTGGTAGAGGCTGAGGTAGCTCTAACTGAGAGGATTTTCTCAGACACCTTCACCTAGAGAAAGAAGGGGCAGTTTGCTTTCCTTCTTCAGAAGTCCTTCTGGTGACACCTTTGAGATGCAGCCCAGAGGCCCCAGTGGGGCTCCTCTTGCGCCGACTCTGGCCAGAGCACCTTGCTGGTGCTTTTCCATCCCTTGCTCTCCCTGCTGCTCTCAGGCTCTGTATGCCGTAGGGCTTTGTCCCAGGCCCCTTCCCAGAAAGTTCCTGGCCATGTATCCTTCCCCAGAAGACAGCAGCTCCGATCCTTCAGGAAGCTCCCCGTATGCAGGGCCTGGACACTAGACAGCCTTTGCTTGGCTTGCTGCTTTTCAAATTTTTGAACCAAGTAGAATCCAAATTTTCAGCCAAAGTTCAGTGAGGAGGGCGCTTTTTCTGGCAGAAGCCTTGGTTTGAGGTGTTTTCAGAGCTGGTTTATCCTGTGGGGACACAGCTACCACGTGTTCTGGGCTCCTGGGAAGCGGATGCCTCACAAATTCATCACCCAGCAAAACCACTCAGAACTGGGTTACAGCAGGGATTGAATGTGACAATGTCACCATTCTCACCCTACTTCCTCCTCAGGGAACCTGCTGTGCTCCCTGCTGGGACACCTTCCAAAGGGGGGCTCCGCAGCGCCCTGCCTCTTCGGGTGTGCATCTTCACCCTGGGGTCCCCTCCTGAGGCCGCCCCTGCCCATTCTATGCCCATTCCTCCTCACTCTTACCCTTCCCTGTTCCCTAGCCAACAGTTTTCCAGGCCCTATGGCTTGCCCTTGGGATGTACCAAGGGCCTTGGTGGTACAGGCCAGGCTGCTACCCAGGCAAAAAGATCAGCAGGCAGAAGATGAAGAATCCTTTAACTAAGCTGGGTGTAGTGGCATTCACCTGTAATCCCAGCACTTGAGAGGCTGAGGTATGAGGATCACCCTGAGTCTGAGGCCAGCCTGGGCTACAAAGCGAATGAGAATAGTAGTTCAGGCTGGCCTTGAACTCACAGTGATCTTCCTGCCTCAGCCTCCCATGAGCAGGGATTATAGGCGAGCACCACCACACCCAGCCTGAGTCCTTTAGCCCATGGTGTTTGCTTGCTCAGTGTCTGGTATGGTCTGAGAAGCCAGAGGACCAGGCAATTAAAACAGAAGTTCTCTCACAGCAGGACTAACTGGAATGAGGGCAGTAGCCCCTTTAGCAGGCTGACATCAAGGCAAATGGAAGGGTCATGACGGATTGGGACGCAGAGCCCACCACAGGAACTGGCCGTCCTAGGCTGCTGTGTGATGACCCAGGCCACAGGCACTGTAGCCACCAGCCCTGGATCCTTGCTCTCCTCTCTTACAGCTCCAGGGTGGCCGCCCCAGCAGAGGTGCTCACATCACAGTGGCTCAGCCAGCACCTGGCCATGGAAAGTGGGGATCACCTGGCTGGGGGGGTCCTCCTCACTCTCACACTCCTTGCTGCTCTTTGGATCCTCTTTCGGCACTCTGGCACTTCCAGCTGTTGGGAGGGCACCTCCTGCGGCCTGGAGTGCCAAGCCCCCCGCTTTCCCAGGGCTTGGGGCCGCCTCACTTGCTGAAGACCCCTTGGCAGGGGCAGCTGGGGGTCTGACCTGGGCTGCTTTCCCTGAGGACCTGACCTGGAATGATGGCAGGCAATCAGGAAATGAGTAATGACTGCTTCCCGTGGGGTTGGAGGGCCACGGTTTATGGCCCTCTCCTGACAGCATTTCATTCTCAGGAGGCACTGAGACATTACACTACCTTTACACCTGTTTTCCAGAGAGGTACGAATCTCTCAGGCCAATGCAGAGGCCCCGGCTTGAACCCCTGGCGCTAATGCTTGGCCCCCACAGTATGGGGTTGCACAGTCTGGTCTGAGAGGGACACCCTCAGTTAGGAGCACTTGTCTTTGCCCCTTCAACTGAACAGACTGACCATGTGGCCATCCTGAGGTCAGCAGCCTAGTTAACCACTGGCTTGCTGAGATATTATGGAAATACTCCTTTCTTCTGTAAGCTTTCCCAGTGACCTTTTTTTTTGGTCTATTTGAGACAGGGTTTCACTATGCAATTTAGGCTAGCCATGAACTCACAGAGATCCTCCTGCCTCAGCCTTCTGAGTGCTGAGATTACAGGTGTGTGCCACCACATCTGGTCTTCCCTTTGACTTCTAAAAGTACTTTCCCAAGGCTGTGAGTTAGTGCCCTGCATCTCCTCCGTGCTCCATCAGACCCACCTGACCCAGGGCACTGCCCTCACCCAGGTCTCCTCACTGCCTCAGAAGCTGCACCTAACACTGGTTTCCAAGTGGCAGAAGTGGCTCCGTTCTCAAGGCCTGAAGTGATGGCAGCCAGGTGCCTCCTCACGGTGGGCTCTACCTTTGGCCCAAAGGTGAGGATGGAACAGCACACAGCTGGGCCCGTGATAGATGGGGTGGTCTCTACTTTCCCAGGTTATTGCGTAAGCTGGGACAGTACCTTGGGCACCAGGTCAATCCATCCCTGACTTTCCCCCTTTTTTGGTCTTTCAGAAAGAGCTTTTGCACTGGACACCTCAATCCCTGTCATGTGCACCTTCTGCCACTAGTATCTTGATACACGACCCGCCTGAACTGTTCCCGCTGCTTTTATTCTGTCTGTACTGCCCTTCAATCCAGGTCACTGCCAAACATCTTGGCAAAACATAAATCAGGCCATCGTCCCTCTGTGCCTGAAACCCTGCATAGCTTCACACTGTCTGCAGAATAAAACTCAGACTTCTACGGCAGAACTTCAGGACGGGCAGTAGATTTAGCCTGTCTACTTGTGAGCTCATCTTGTATCATTTCCCTCTCATCCCTAAAACTGCACATCTTTGTTACTTAGAAACATGAACTCTGCATCTGTCGCTGCCCCTGTGCCTCTGCATCAGAGTTGGGGGTGCTACTGCTGTCCCTAGGCTCCTCACTGTCCCTTCACAGTGACCATCTCTAATGTAGTAAAACTGGCCAAGAGCCCTTCCTTTTGCATGAAGGCAGGATCCTTCCTCTCACTGCAGTGTGCTCCCCTAGGTCTAGCGCTTAGCAGATATGTAAGGAATGACCTGTGGGGACCTCTCCCAAGTCAAAGTGCAGAGAAGACACAAGGCCACACCCTGAGTGGCCTGGCCAATCCTGGCCTGCTGCTGA
Source organism: Hydrochoerus hydrochaeris (assembly GCA_004027455.1). Classification (NCBI taxonomy): domain Eukaryota; kingdom Metazoa; phylum Chordata; class Mammalia; order Rodentia; family Hydrochaeridae; genus Hydrochoerus; species Hydrochoerus hydrochaeris. The sequence continues at coordinate 122,123 of PVLA01006364.1, read as the reverse complement.
AGCTGCCCCTCAGCTGTGGGCTCAGAATCCACTCAGTAGCCTTACCCTGACCACATGTGACAGCCATACCTCTGTGCAGGCCTTTGCTCCTCCAACTCTTCCTCTGGACTGTCCTCTCTGCCTGCACTGTGCTCCAGGAGGCCTTGCCCTGTGTTTCTCCCACAAGCCTGGCCATTCTGAATAGCACTGGACTTGTCATCCGCATCCCCGCACCCCACGCCCAACCACAACCTTCCTAGCCCCTGGTGAAGCTGCTGCACGAATCTGGGCCCACCGGTGTCTGAACCCCACCAGGCTCTTAGCGTGAGAGGCTTGGAGAAAGTAACTCTGAGGACTAGTGTCAATTACCTCCACATCTGTCTCATCGCTGGAGCTGGAGCTGTCCTTGCTGGAGTTCTCTGCCTGGCCAGCTGACACGGTCCCTGAGGGTGGACACAGGGGACTGAAGTACACCTTCCTGAACTCCCTTGCCCCTCTCCAGGGCCAGTAACTGTCACGTCCGGTGCTAAGCATTTGCTCCTTGCCTGCATGAGGCTGTGCATTTATTCCCTCCAGAGCCCTCGGCCGAGATAGGAACCCCATCATCCCTATCTCCTGCACACCTGAGGCCATGGAAGGGCCAGAATAGGACTCCAGAAACATACACCAGCAACTGACAGTTTATAAACCCTCTACTCACTATCAGGTCTACAGAGGCAGGTGGGCAAATGCCCATTTTACACAAGAAATGAACTCACAGGCCAGGCATGGTGGTACATGCCTGTAATCCTAGCACTCAGGAGGCTGAGGCAGGAGGACTGCTGGGAGTTCAAGGCCAGTATGGACTACATACTGATTTCAAGGCCAGCCTGAATTCCATAGTGAGGCCTTGTCTCAAAAAGGAAAGAAAAAGGGCTAGGGATTTAGCTCAGTGGCATAAGCGCCTGCCTTGCAAGTGCGTGGTTGTGAGTTCGATCCCGGTACCGATTAAAAAAAAAAAAGGAAAAAGGCGTTCAATCCAGATCTGTGGGTGTCTCGAAGCCACCACAGCAGTCCCTGTATGTTCCAACTACCAGCCAGCTCCTCAGACCCCCTCTGTCCTGCAGCTGCCCCTCGCTGGTGCAGAGCATGCTTCTGAGTTCCAGAATGTCCCAGAGTTTAAGAAAGCATAGCTTTGGCTCAGCTCCTGGAGGTGGGGGCTTCTCACCAGGTGTGGCAGTGGCTCCAAGGGCCCGGATGCTGCCTTCCTCCTCAGTTTCTGAGACCAAGATGACACTTCCTGATGGCTCTGCTGACTTCTTGGGTGACTTTCCAGAAAGGAAGTGGCCCGCTGCCTTCCCCGAGGCAAGGTGTGGCACAGAGTTCACGGTCTTGCTGGTGCTCCTGGCCTGTGCCTGCACAGCACAGGAGTGGTGGGCAAACCTAGCTCAGTGGGGTGCATGGCCCACTCCCACTGCTGCTTGCTAGCTGGGCAAGTTTGGGCAAACGGCCCTCACAGAGGCACTGGGAGCACGGCATTAAAGTCGCTAAGTGGAAACTAGTAGTTTGTTGTGGGTATTATCATTCCTTCATAATTACTTTTACACATTATTGCCAATGTTCCAGTTTCGGATACATAATGCTTTATGGGTCTGTAACACTGCTTTATGAGTTACCATAAAATACACTTATTTTCTAGGTAATTTCTGATTTACACAATGCAACCAGAGTTCCAGAAATATAGGCATGTTGCTCACCATGGTGCCTCCACTGCCCAGGGCAGTGCACGAAACCTACTGGGACTGACAAAGAGCTGCTCGGGGGAGAACTGAGCACAGGGATATAGGAGGAACGAAGCTGCCCATCACAGGTGCATACTGGTAGCCAGCAGCATCACCTGCATCTTACAGAAAAGGAAACAGGCTCAGAGAGGACGAGGGATCCACTGAGACCCCACAGTTGTTGACATGGGTTAAGATTTGAGTCTAGGATGGGCAACACCCTTGTCTGGTACAAGGCACTGTCCCCCTGCAGGGCACTTGAGATCTCACATGCAATAGCTTGGACAGTGATCCCACTCACCTTGGCCTTTTCTTTCATGCTTGATGGCAAATCCACTGCCATGGCTGAGGAGTTGGTAGATGCTGGTCTTGGGGCTGCAAGATACAAATCCATCTGGATGAGGCAAATGAGCTTTTCTCACCCAAACGTGGCAGGCAGGTTTCATCTCATCTAACTGCAATTGGCATTGGCTGCCTGGTGTTGGCATGAGGGATTGAGGCTGAGCCCAAACTTGTGGCAAACAGCTCTGTAATCCATCAGCCATGTCCAGCAGGTAGCATAAAGCTCTGTGTCTGCGCCTCCCAGGGCCTCCCAATTACCCAGTGGCAAGAGGTGCTGAGGATCCCCAGGTGACGGACTGGCTTATGCTCCTACCACCTATACCACAAGACACTGTGCAACTCAGGCCACTGCACTTTGCTCTAAAGGCTCTTAGCAAGAAGGGGCAGTGATCAGGCGCTAGTCGGGGGCCATGGAGAAAGCTGCTGAGAATCCCAGTGACTTCCCAGTGGAGAGACAGCTGAACCATGAGTCTTGGGCCATTAGATACTAAATGTTAACACATTTTTGGTGCTTGAAATCAAAGATATAATCTCCTTGGGATCTCAGACAGACAGGAGAAGATTTCTAAATTGTTGTTAAAGAGAACGTTGCTGAGATGAACAACATGCATGATCTCACTCTTTTCCTAGCACTTCCCTCTGTCTCTCCTCTCTTTCTGTAATTACGAAGTTTTGAACCCATTTGTAAGTAGAGAAGCAGGATACGGACTCCAACCCGGGCTGGCTTGGGGCTGCTCTTATTTCATCCACTGCTTCACCTGCCCTTTCTCATTGTGTATTGTGAAGGAAACACCAGACACCCTGTCATTTTGCCCACAGATCCTCCAGCCTGATTCCCTCACTGAGGACTCTGAGAAGTACATCACAGCTCATCATGACAGCTTTAGAAATGCAGGGAATGGTGAGGGAGAAGGGTAGGGAAGAGGGGGTTAAGCTGTACTGGCTGCAGGTACCAACTCCCCACTATACATGCAACCACTGTGTACTGCCAACCTGTGCTAGTAAACATTACAAAATGACTCATATCCAATAGTAAGAGATGTAACCATTTGTTTTAAGCAGAATACAGGAGGCACACGTACACATGCAGATGGGTATCTGTTTGACCGTGGAGGCAGAGGAACAAGTGCACAGCTACTCACCAAGACCCTGAATAGAAAGTGAAAGAGGACAGGGGGAGAGAACAGGAAACCTGTCATTTCCTACATGCTTTTGTAGAGTTTGAAGCAAACTTGTTTTTCATGTGTAATTTAAGGAGATTAAACAAGATATAAAATATATACTCAGTAATATTTCCAACATCTTCAAAAGGAGGAAAATAGGTGGAAGAAGAATTTGCTGAATTGTAGGTGACAAGAATTTTTGTGATTTCTTCTCTGATTTTTTTTTCAAACTAATTTTCAAATATTCTATAATGAATACTTTATAGTGAATACTTTATAATGAATCCTGCATCCTTTATAACCAGAAACCATATTTAAAACTAGGAAAGTATCTTCCAAATAAGGAAAAAAATGGTAACACGATGCTTAAGAGACAGCAATGGCACTGTGGGCCTGTGGCAGCAGCTGGGGAAGTGGGGAATCGGGGGTGCGGGGGCAGGGGTGGGGGCGGGTCTGGGAAGGAGAAGGGGTGGTAGAGACCCAGGTCACCCTGTCAGTGCTCTAAAACCACAGTGGCCGGTGGGCCCCAGCGCTGCTCACACATACCCTGCCAAAATAAAGAGAAAATCAGCAACTCTCAAGCAGCCCTCAGGCCACGCAAGAGGAACTTTTGGCAGACGCTGTCTTTCTACCTCCAGCACAATCACCTAGAAGCAGTCCGGGGTCCACTAGGGGGAGGGTGTATGTACGGTAGGACCCAATTGGGTTTCTGGTTCACCACTGGGTTCCCAGAGCTTGACACAACTTAACCCTCACCCAAAGGTGCAGCAATGGATGCCAGACTGGGAAGCCCAAGCCCTGGCAGCACCTAGCAGGTGGGGCCCTTACCAGCTTTGGCAGTTCTGGCTTCTGCCTCTTCGTCTTCCTCCTCCTCTTCGGAGCTCTCGGAGCTGCTGAGGGGGTCTGACACGCGGCTCTTCTTGGCTTGCAGAGCTGCATCGTCTTCTGCCTTCCGCTTCTGGCCAAGTTCAGAGGTCCTGCAGGTTGAGGGTACAGGCTATACCAAGGGGGTGTCAGGACACCTCCACAAGACTTGAGCAGACAGACCCTCACCTATCCTTCCAGTCCCCAAAGGAAACGCGCACAGAGTTCAGTAATGACAACATAATGTTGATACAGCTCTGTGTTCTGCATTTTCACTTATTTTTTGAAATGCTTTTACAATTCGAGAATTGTACAGCTATCTTCAAAGTCTTAAAGATAATCACAAGTGACCCACAGTGTCTTGGATCAGCCACAGCTAGCAGTCACACAGTGACCTGGGCCTGGCCCACGTCCCCCTCGGCTGGTCCTTGTCTGTCCCATCCTAGCGTTTCACTGGGTCTCCTCAGCAGCCCTTGGCTGATACCCAACCCCCTCTGTCTGCCCTGCCATCCGGTTTCGTTTCCCTTTGAGTGCTTTTCTGTATCTTCTGTTATTTACTTTAAGCTCGCTTTCCCACTACCTAGAACGGCCTGGCAGAGGGTGAGGAGGGCTGGCAGCTGACTATAGCACTCTCGGCACCTCACAAACTGTTTTTTTAAAACTCCTAAAAACAAAAGTTTTATTACAAGCAGGAACAGGGAATACTGGCTTAAATACCCTCTGGTCAGCTTTGTCCCTGCCTCCCAGGGTTCAGGGCTCTCAGGATGGGGCAGAGCTCGTCCTCCCAGGAGAGCCCCTGTAACCCACTGGGCTCCAGAGCAAGAAGAGGCAGGACCAGAGACTTCCCATGTCACTTTCCAAGGGCTTCAGCCCACCTGAAGTTCTGAGCAGGGACAGGGATGGTGCGGAACAACCACCCTGTCACTCTGTATTGATAAGAAGTACAGTTGCCAGCTTCTTGCCCAGATTTAGGCCAAGCTTCACTCGCCTCTAGGTCTACCTTGCTGCACCCTTCCTTTGCTTTGAATGGGAGCCCTCGGTTGGCAGAACCGAGTGTCCTTTGGGCCCCGGCACTGGGTCTCATCCTCAAGAGCTCAGATGGGGTGGGAGTGAGAGCTGCTCCCCAATGCCACTATCCTACTTCCCATAGATCCAAGCCTCAGCCTGTCTGGGCAGGCCCCAGCTGGAAGCCTAACCCGGGGACTTTGATTACCTAAAGTCCTTGGAGGAAGGGAAGCGAAGAGGATGGGGGCTGAGCCCCAGTGGGAGCCCCTGTGTCATCCCCCAACAGGGATGGTGGAGAGGGGCAGCCCAGGGATGTGGGGAACATCCACACTCAGGGCCTGGGCTCTTGGGATAAAAACTTACTAAATCCAATTTCACCTGGCACTACGCAGATAGCAATATGGCTCACTTCTGTTTAAAAAGGGCTGTGTAAAAAAGAGGTCTATAAAACTGTCCAAAACCCCAGCATTCAGAAACCTATCTCAGCATTGCCAGCACAAGCAAAGACTGCCCATCCTCCGCTCCACTCTGGGAGAGACGGGACACAGCCACTGTGGGAAACGCGGTGGCCTCCTTCCCACTCTGCTGCCCAGGACTCTGGGAGCTGAGATTCTGGGTGCCTGGCTGCTCACACATATCTTGAGGATGAAGCCCCGAAGTGTGAGGAGTACGTGTGGGGCACGGGCAGGGGAAGTCCCCAGAGGGTCGAGTCCCTGGAGCCTGAGTATCACTTCCTCTGACTCTACCCTCCTGTCCCAGTGAGTCGCCATCCACGCCATGTTCCAGCTGGCAGGGACAGTGTTCTACCACAGCTGGGCATGTGCGGCTCAGGGGCCTTCTTCCCAGGAAGGCCACTTATCAGCAATCTGCGAAGGGCAGATTTCACTGATTCCTACAGCAATTAGCTGGGCTTCTTTCTTCCCAACAGAATACAGACAAAAGAGCTGGGAATTTCCCCCTTTGCTTTGCTTCCTGCTTTATCAAGAACAGTGCCTGGCCTGTATTAGGTGCACAATAAACGTGGGGGTGGGGGCAGCTCCCAGTAGCTGGTCTAGCACTTTATTATGCAGACTACGACATACAATCTTCCCAATACAATGAGATAATTACATTATTTTCATTTTTACAGAAGAAGAAAGACAAGAAAGTACAGCTCCCCGATAAGAAAGCTGCTTCAGGTCACACTGCTGGTTACTGATTCGGATTTGTGGCAATCACTTGGCCAGTCTGCCTCAGTGTAAGACGCTTGTCCCACTTGGTGTCCCTCATGCACAGATGGGGCCTGTGGCAACAGAGAGTGTGTGGCCACTGTGCTTTTCTAGGGAAGCAGTGACCACACCGGCCTGCCTGGTCTCTGAGCCCACCTCAGCGGCAGGAGAGGGCTAAGAGATGCGGCAGGTAGGGTTTGCATCGCCCCTCGCCGTCTCCCTGGAGCCAGGATCAGTTCCACACCATCCCCGTCTCAGCTCAAATGCTACCATCTCAGCTCAAATGCTACCGATGATGACAGGGAACTCACAGTTCCCGGGCACCCACTGCATTTTTGGGTAGTTCAGATGTGACATGTTTGTATACAGAAGCGAAACTTGTCTTTCTAAGGCAGAAACAGACACAGACACAGACCCCCCACTCCCTCTGCTGCAAAGCCACTTCCTTTGTCCTCAGAGATGTGCACGGTGGTGCCTCGGCACTTCCCAGTGCTCGCTTCCACTCTTCACAGCCGGTCAGGCCAGTGGATGGAAAGCACACAACCATGCTTCCCTCATTCTCTCTCTCTTTTTTTTTGTCTGTGAGACAGGGTTTCATTATGTAGCTGGGCTGGCCTCGAACTCACAGTGATCCTCCTGCCCCAGCCTCCCGAGTGCTCAGCTTATAGGCATGCACCACCACGCCTGACTTCTTTTAAAAATTTGATTTGATTTTTAAATATTTAATATGCAGGGGAAAAAGGAATATTTCCCCACTGTTGGTGGGAGTACAGCCTGGCGCAGCCACTCTGGAAATCAGGGTGGAGATTCCTCAAAACACTAGGATTGGAGGTCCCATTTGACCCAGCTAGTCCCCTTCTCAGTATCTTCCCAGAAGAATTAAAAACATCACACTACAGCGATACATGTGCACCTATGTTTATAGCAGCACAATTTGTAACAGCTAAATATTGGAAAAAACCCAAACGCCCATCAAATGAGGAATGGATAAAAAAGATGTGGTATTTTTATACACTGGAGTACTACTCAGCCATAAAGGATACACTTGAGATGTTTATAGGTAAATGGATACAACCTGAGACCATACTCATAAGTGAAATAAATCAGAGTTGCATGTGTAAAATTTATAGTCTCCCTGGTGAGAGAGGCTGAAATGTGTGTGCGTGATAGTTGAAACAGCTTTACTACTAATTTCTCTTAGTTCATTGAAAAGAATGGTTTGTGCTAATATAGTTTGGACAACTGAATGCTGATATTTTGTATTCTGAGTAACTACAGATAACAATGCACAATGTATTAACTGTTGTTACTGTCCCTTTATTGTTTTTAAATTTTGTTACTTTTTTCCCTTTAAAATAAAATTAAAAAAAATTAATATGCCAAGTAGTCCAGGATGGGCCTAAATTTGTGATCCTCCTGCCTCAGCCTCCTAGAGTGCTGGGATTACCAGTGTGTGCTATCATGCCTGGCTCTGCTGCCATTTTTCCATGGGACAGGTCTATGATACTTCACTCCCCAGTCACCTGTGATCAGGTGAGTATAAGGGGTCACAGATTACCTGCCCTTCATTCTTTATTTCTCTGTTGATGCACCCTTGGATTAGTTTCCCTCCTAAACCTTAAGTTTTACAAATTTCAGCTGGGTGGTGGTGCACATGGCAACTCCAGCACTCTGGGAGGCTGAGGGAAGAATTATTACATAGTTTGAGCCCACAATGGGCAATTTAAGGACTTGGGGAAACTTTGTTTCAAAATAACAAATAAAAAATAAAAAAGGGGCTGGGAATACAGCTCAATTTGAAGGCCCTGGGTTTATCCCCCAGGACCACAGAAACCAACCAAATGCATTTCACAGGCACCTCACCCTTAACATGTCTTCGGAATCCTTCCCTCATATTGAGCCAGATCTGAAGTCAACCTGATCCTTCCTCTAACTCACCTGCAGTTGTGGTTTCCTCCCCTAGCATTCCTGGAACTGCTGTCTTTCTCGAGGCTGTCCATAGGCCCAACTGGTCCTCCCACTTCAGAGTGACCTCACTCTGGGCCTCGCCCTTCCATGGCTCCCACTGCTCTGGGGCAGATGCTTTCTCACCTTGGATGGCCAGGCCCTGCTGACTGCTGGCTTCACCTGTCCTGTCCGCTGGCCACACCTCCCTGCTTCTCTGCACCCATGGCCTAGTTCGGTCCCATTTCCCACAGCTCTCAAGGCAAAGGGCATTTCAGGGAAGTTTCCCTGAAGCGTGCAAGGTCCTCTCTTTGGTAATCTCACTACCACTATCATTTCATGTTCATTTGCTTCACTCTGATTCATGACTAACTCCTTGACTACAATGTTAGCTGCAAAGAAGCAGCAGTCAGGCCTGTCTCACTTATGACATGACTTGGCTTTCCACAGATGCTTATAAATGTTTGTTAATCGAATGAATAACAGGCTGGTGAGAAGCTTTGTTTTCTCTCAGACAGGATTTTGCTATGTAGTTCATGCCAGCCTCGAACTTGTGGCAATCCTGCCTCAGCCTTCCAAATGCTGTGAATATGGATGTGTGCCACCAGCTCCAGCAAGAAGCTTTTGTTCTTGAGGTTATAACTCTCAAGGTCCCCTCCCTCCACTAGATAGCCACACAGTTGATGTGACCTGGCTTCTGAGGTGTGACAAGAATGTCTATAGTGGGCTATGAGGAGAGACATTAGCCCCAGACTAGTATCTTAGCTTATTCCAAGATGATTGCTTGGGGTGTCCTGATCCCACCCTTCAGCTTCACCAAACTTACTGTTGCCAGTGTGTATAGATGTCCAAAAGGGTAAAAGGCTGAGCCAGGAAACTTTTCTGCAAGAAGTAAAGAGAGAGTTACAATCAGCTCCCAGCACAGAAAAGACCCACCTCTTCTGACCTCAGACTTGCACAGACAGGTAGTCTGAGGCAGGATCTTCTGACTCTGGGAAGTACTCCTGCACAGCCCTGCCAAGAACATTCCAACTCTTCCAGAGACAAGAAAGGCAAGCGATTCCAGGTAAAAACCTTGTAATATCCCATGTTGGTAGGCTAGAGTTGGACCATTCCAAGCTAACAATTATTTATCTAGCCTCCCTGGCACTATCCACACCTACATTGCTCTGAGATGAGCCTGACCTCTCACAAGGCCTTCAAGGGAAGTCAGTCTCCCCAAAGCACTACCTCGAGGTGGCCAGGTGGCAAAAGTGCAGCCTATTGGTCGGCTGGAAAGAGACTAAGCCTACAGGTCACCAGTTTCTTGGCAAAAGCAGAAGCAACCAGGTAGAATCCAGACCCTTAGAGCTGAGGCCAGAGGGCCTACTCTCTGTAAAAGTCAAGAACCCAGTGTGTCAAGTGCTCCACGGAGGCTTATGAACAGTGTGGCGGGAACACAGGGTGGCAGCGACCTGGGTGAGCACAGTGGCCAAGAGGCACATGTGGAGTCAGGCAGAGCTCCTGTCAGTCCTCGGCACTAATCTCTTTACCTCTTCACACTGTAGGATCTCTCTTGAAAACAGCAGTACCCACATTCCAGGCTGCTATCAGGCTGAAGGAGACAAGCTATGGCAGTGCATAGCACAGTGAACTAGGACTCCAAGTCTGGGCACAGTGGCCTTCTCATTGCCCTGGAATGTGTCAGACCCCAATCTCCCAGTGGGAGAGCCATTCTGTCTGCAATGCTCTCTCCTCTGCTAACCATACTCCCTCCTTTCCTTAGGCCTCTACCATACTGTTGCCTCCTCTGTGAGGCTTCCTTGGCTACCCCACTCCTCACCTACACCTGGACTGACATTCCTTCTCCCTTTTGCCTGCTTTACTGTGATAGCTAGCACCTACCATGGACTGCACATACTATGCGCTAAACTCAAATTCTGTATCTGTCACTGTCTGTTCTTGCTAGGCAATTTGCTCCACGAGGGCACACAAGAGCAAGATACTTTTGCCCAGGCACACAATCTAATGACGGGCACCACCCCTAGCTCCCTTTGTCTGTTAAATGATATACTTGGGGAAAACAGGGAACTGAATTCCAGAAGGTTGGGAAAACTACAGAAAACTTCCTAGGGTTCCTCACCCTTTAGTTCCTCCAGGAGATCCTGAGAGCAAGAGTTTGGACCACAGCCTTACTGTAGCAAAGCTGATGCTGACTAGTCAGGTCAATATGAAGCTCACCAGTGCTCCTCTGGCAAAGACCAAACTGCCAGGGACAGCTCAGGTCAGCCTCCACCTCCACGGCAGACTGCGGGCTTTGCATTTCACACTGGCCACAGCAGACCCCTCTGGAGGCCACGGTGTACAAGTGCTGCCCCTTTCTAACTCCAGGCAGTTTGCTCGATGGCCTGCAGTAGCTCCCCTTCCTTCAGAGCTCAGAGCATCTGTCACTTCCTCAGGAAAGCAGTCCCGGCAAGGGCACTCTGCCATTTCTCTTTTAGTATCCCGTGCCCCTCATTGACTACCTAATACAGTGTTCGGTGTACACTTTTGCGATTCTCTAATGTGTAGCCTCTACCACACTCTAAGACCCAGGCAGGCAGAGGCACGGTGCTCACCACGCATTCACCAGCACCCTGAGCACCTGACTAACACTTGTTGAATGAATGAAGAACAGGGAAACCAAAACCAAAAGAACTTTCCTTTCCCCAAAACTGTCCTATCAGTACCGAGCAAGGCCCAGAGCCTGAGTTCCAGCTCAACGACTACAGCATCCCTCTTCTCGGGGCTCTCAGCGGGGAACCTGCCGCTTCTCACCCCGACGCCGAGAGCCACCGCGGCGGTCCAAGGGGGCTGGGCCGGACCACGTGGCTAGAGACTTAGAAAACTTAACACCGCCACTACCTGGAAGGTGGTGGAGGTGAGGGGCTCGGGAATTTCCAATCCCTGAACATGGGATCCCAAGTGCCGGCTCGCCCACTACACGGACGGGGAAACTGAGGCCGAGGTGGGGGCTGGAAGTAGCTGAGGGTAGGCAAAGGCTACGGATCCCTCCCGCAACTCTGGACCCCCACCCTGCAGTCCCGCGGGACCCGGGGCCGGTCAGGTCTCCCGGGGTGGGTGCGCGGGCCGCCGCTCTCCGGATCCCGCACGCGGGCCCGCGAACGCTTACCTGGCCGCTCTGCTCCTTCACTTCCCGCGCCGCGCGCACGTAGCCCGCGCGTAGCAGATGCTGGTAGATCAGGGGAAGCAGCTCCCGCCGCTTCCTGGCCTCTGCCATGCCCGGGACCCCCGGCCCACCGGCTCACCTGCAAGCCCCTCCTTGGTCCCGCCCGCCGCTTCCCTCGTGCCCTTAGACCCCAAGCACCCCACTTCCGGCTGCTCCTTTGCCCCGGCCGCGAGGCGCGCCGGGAAGTGTAGTCTCGCACCCTGAAGCGGCGGGGCGGAGCCCCGGAAGGCAACAAGCCCTCCCATTGGCTAGGGGGCAGGACTAGCCTTGGACCCGCCCCGCGGGTCGTCCCTACAAGAACCACTTCCTCTTAATCCTTCAGGCTTTCTGCTGGAAGGAGTTTGTCTTCCGTGTTAATAGTTTGAAGGGCGTAGGGGAGCCTTTACTTATCTCTTAATTCCCAATCTCCTCTACATCTCTCGCTGGATCCAAACTTCGGGTTTCTTGTTTATTGATTTCACAGTTTTGTCTTGTTTTTTTGGTACTGGGGATTGAACCCAGGGCCTTTGTCATGAGCTACATCCCAAACCTTTCCTTATTTTTTTTTAAAACAGGATCTAGCGCTAGAGATTTAGATTAGTGGCATAAGCACCTCCCTGGCCAGCATGAGGTCGTGAGTTTCATCCCCAGTACCAAACAAACAAAAATGGATCTAGCTAAGTCTCTGAATTGCTTGGGCTGGGCTTGAATTTGTCACCCTGCCTCATCTTCTTGAGTGCTGGGATTACAGGTATATGCCACCATGTCTGGCACATTTCACACATTTTTTTGACTCATGAACCAGGCATGAGTTGTCATTACTTCATGCACAGAACACATTTTTACTAAGTGTCCTACCTTGGGCTAGCACCAGCTAGGTTAAGGGCAAAAGAATGAAAAAAAGAAAAAGACTAAGACAGAGATTGCCCTCTAAAGTGGGAGGGCAACAGACTTAGTAGGTAATTAAGCAACTATAGTATTAATGTCTGGTGTGTGTTGTCATTGTTGGGTACAGCACAGCCCTTGGGAGCATGGAGGAGGGGCACCTAGCCCCAAAGAGACATCTGAGTAGGCGTTTCTAGATGCAGAGGAGAGGGCTGGTACAATGGAGGGGATGGTGTATGAGTCAGTACAGGAGAAACTACCCTGGTGTAAACTGGGAACCCCAAACAACCCTGTGCTGCTGGGTGATGGATGTGGGAAGAAGAGGGGGCCCAATGAGGACATCTGAGGATACAGAGTCAGACAGACTAAAACACTCTCTTCACTCCAGCAGAGCTCGGACTGTGCTCCAAGGGCATTACACAGCTACTGCATGGTTTTGGACAGGAGGATGACCTGGATTTGTGCTTTTAAAGGTTGTCATGACCAAAGCCCAGAGATGAATCTGTAGAGAACAAAACTGGATGTGAGACTGTTGTAGTTGCTGAGGGGAGGTTGGCAGGCAGATGATGAGCTAGCTGGGAAATATTGATGCAGCTGCTTTTAACTTCATGAACCTGGGAGGTTCTAAAGACAGCCCGAATCCTCTAGATCCAGCTACCACTAAAAAAGCCCCACCTATGATCACATGAGGCTCTGGAGGAACATCTAGAAACAAGACATAACATTCTGCTACTAGCTCCCCAAACACCCATTCGCGTCCCTTTATGAAAAATACATTTAGTTCATCTCCAAGAGTTTCAACATTGCTGAAAACTCCAAGACTAAAGTCTCCTCTGAGATTTAAGATATACTCTTAGCTGTGAGCCCCTGTACAAATGAAAAGAAAGTTAAACACTTCCAACACTCAATGGCTCAAAACATGCATTTCCATTCCTAAAGATATAAATAGGGACGTACAAAGGAATGGACCAATGGAAGACCAAACTTCATCAGGGCAAACATTAAGTCTTATAGTTCCATGCCCAGCATCTGAAGCAATCTGTAGCAAGGTGTGAGCTCCAAAGGGCTTGGATAACTCTACCCCTATGGCGTTTCATGTAGTTGTAGCTCCTGTGGCTTCTTTCTTTGGTTGTTTGTTTGGTTGAGTACCTGTCAATCAAATCTCAAGAAACAATGCTTCCCTAGGCTGTTACCATTCTCTGGACCCTCTCTCTCTCTCTCTCTCTCTCTCTCTCTCTCTCTCTCTCTCTCTGGAGACAAAGTCTCACTATGTAATTCAGGCTGGCCTTGAATTCACTGTGAGCCCCAGGTTGGTCTCCAACTCACAGTGATTCTCTTGCCTCAACCTCTTGAGGGCTGGGAGTATTACAGGCATGCACCATCACATCCAGCTGGGACTCTTTTCTCAAAGCAAATTCTTTCACATTTGCAACTCTGAGGCTGCAAAGGCTGGAATCCTGTTGCCTCTTGTGTTATCCTCAGGCCATCTTTTCTGTTGTTTTCTTCTGAAATACTTGGCTTTTTCTTGCTAGTCTTTTCAGTAACCAATTTCTCCATTCTTCCATCTTTGCAGGCTGAAGCCTTACTGGAGTTTTCTTTCTGGCCAAATTTGTGATGTTTTGAATCACCCTACTGGGCTCTTTGCTCTTGAGTGGCAACATAAATTTGGCTAAAATCCACCAACAATAGGCATGCCACAACCTCAACATTTGACTACCTTCACATTTCTTCTGCCAGATTAATGAGTCTGCCACCCTTAATCTCAGCCTCAGGCCAAGTCTCTGGCCATGAGGAAAATGCAGACAAACTTTCCACCAAGGCACAATACACATCATCTGAAGCCCAACAGCCAATGCAATCTTTCTTTCCAGCAAAAACCTTTTAAGCCTGGTCTTTATCTCCCATAAAGGACAGCCTCAGTTGTTCCAGCTCTACTTTTTCATTCAGCAACTCTGAACCTCTCCTAATTCTTCACATAACCCTGCTCCAAAGGCTCCTAAATCACATGGTCAGGTAGAGTCATAGCAATGACCCCACTTCTTTAGTACCAAATTCTATTTTGTTACTTTTCTCATTGCTGAGACAAAATACCAAAGATCTCTAAGGTAAAGGAGGAAAGATTTATTTAGTCCCAGTTTGTAAAAGTTCCAGTCCATAATCAGCTGGCTCCAAGACAGCGTGACATAGCAGACAGGCATCACTGCAGAGAAACAGTTCATGATGGGCAGAAGGTAGCAAAGCAACAAAGGGTGACTGCAGCTCTTTCTATCTTAGCCAAGCTACTTCAGGCAGGTAACACTCATACCCTTAATCCTCATGTCCTTGATCCTAGAACTTCACCATAAATCAGTTTGCTCATAGCATCACATACTTTAGATCCAACCACCTCTGAAAAAGTCACACCTATGACATGAGGCTTTGGGGGGACGTCTAGTCACAGGCCATACACGAGGGATCGGCACTCTAGGAAAAAACATGAAAAGGGCAAGATGACTGAACAGATACTATTGGGGGCAAAATAATTTCAACTCCTACAGAGCTTACAGTATAATGAGAGAGACACATGCTAAAATTATAATGCACCAGTACAAGAGAGTATTAGTCACTTTCCTGTTGCTGAGATAAAATATGACTGCAACTTAAGGGAAGAGAGACTCACTCATCTTACAGTGTCAGAAGATTCAGTTCCTGGTCTGCTGGCATTGAGGCAGGAACTTCGTAATAAAAGTGTTATTATCAGGTTTTGGGGTACTGGTATCTTGGTTTCCAGGTTCTTTCCATCTCAAAGAATTGAGTGAAACAAACAAAACATTTATTTGAAAAATTAAAAATGAAGGATGAGGGAAAAACTGGCTATGCAGAGCTTGGGCAGAACAAAAGAGAGGAAAAATTAAAAACCAAAGTAAAAGTTCCCTCTGGGGTACAGGGGCAGGCTACCCTCGAGAGGAAAGCTATGGTAGTACACTTTCAATGGCATCCCTCCGCTTTATTTCTTTCACACATTGTGGGAACCTTTAATAACTCCCTATGTGGGGTTTTGGAAATTATTTGGTGAACATCCTGGAATCTGGTCACTCTTACTCCCCCAACCAGCTTTCCCATGCCCTGTCTTCCTGCCTTATTCCCCTGAGACACACAAATCCCCATAATTCTTTCTGGGGTGCTGACAAAATGGCGGTCTCTGTCTTCTATAGCTTTTTCTGGCTAGAAGGGGTTGCAGACCCTCTACCTATGGGGTGATCATGTGCTTTCCAACTAGCTTGGGGTGCTGTGGCTCACTGAGTTGAAGAAAGAAAAACCCGTCAGAAGACAGCAAGTAAAGGAACTTGTGACCATGGTACTACCTGTTAGGAGAAAGAAACTTCACTATTAGTCCAAGTATGAAGAGCAGGACAGATTTCCAAACTTCCTGTAAAAGAGAATACATGTCAGAGAGGAATGTTGTATAATTATCAAGAGTCTAAGACCCATAGCCTTAGCAAGATCCTATTTGCTTATCTTTAGCAGCACTACAATCTTCTTTTTGCAGGGAAATTTCAAGTCTTCCAGAGGTTCATAGGAATAACTTTTCTTTTGGGGTAGCCTTGTTCTTCAGACAGTTCAGATGGAGCTAGTTTTGTTCTAGAAAGATAAATCCAGTTATCTATCTCTGCCACTTGTACTGCAGTGAGTATGGCAAGGTTAACTGGAGGCAGGAGTCTGACTTCTCTTGGCTAAGTTTTGCCAGAGCTCACTTTAGGTCTTGTTGGCTTTTTTTTAATCTTTCCATAAGATTGAGGCCAATTTCCCATGTAGGACTTTTATAGCTTGTCACATGACCCTTGAGGAAGACCAGAATGCTACCTTAGGAACTGATAATAAGGTTCAGGTCTTGAGAGGCTGTAGGACTGCCCTTCTTGTCTCTGAACCTTTTGATTTCCCAAGGAGACTTAAAACATTTCCCTGTGGTGCCCTTTACGGTGCATGACTGAGACCTGCCTAGGAAGATGGACTGCCTCTAGGAGTTGTAGAATTTCCTGCTTATGCTTTATAGACGAGTGAGTATTAGTCAATAAGCCTCTTTTCCCTTCTAGATTGTTGCGTGGGCATGTAGCATTAAAAAGGTATACTTGAAGTCCATGTAGATATTTAATATTTTGTGCTTTCCTAATGTTGATGCCAGAGTAAGAGCTATTAGGTTTGCCTTTTTAGCAGAGGTTCCTAGGGGAAGAAGTGTAGCTCCAATGACCTGTTGTAAACTGACAACTGGATAATCTGCCTTTTGATATCCTTCTTGGACAAAGCCACTTACATCAGTGAACCACATCTCCTCAGAGTCTTGGAGGGGCAGGTCACTGATGTCCTGCCAGCTTGCTTAGGTCTGGGAGATCACATGGTCATAAGAATGGATAACTTCTGGGCCTGTACACATCAAAGAGGTAAGATTAAGAGCAGTGCAGATTTTTATAATAACCTCATGGATGTCTAAGAGCATGCCCTGATACTTGGTAAGTTGTTCCCTGGTTAACTACAATTAGCCTTTTGTCTCTAGGATAGCTCTGACCTCAAGGGGGAACTAGGACTTCTAGTCTTTGTCTCAAAGTTAACTTTGAGCTTCCTCTTTTGTTATAGCTGTACCTGCTACTGCTTTCTGGAAGGGTGGCCATCCAGTAACTACTCCATCTTTTTTGAAAGTATACCCACAAGTAAAATCCATTTGGGGCTTAGCCAGAATTTGGGAATTGTCCCCAATGTTGCTAGTGGATCTCTTCACAGCAAAGGAATAGGACAATGTGGGACAATTAGAAAATCATGGTTAAACATCTGACCTTCAAAGTGACACATCAGAGGAGGAGTAAAGAATCTCTAATCAAGCCGGGCATGGTGGCTCACGCCTATAATCCCAGCACTCGGGAGGCTGAGGCAGGAGGATTGTTGTGAGTTTGAGACCAGCCTGGGCTATAAAGTGAGCTCAAGTCCAGTCTGAACTGCATAATGAGACCCTGTCTCAAAAAAGAAAAAAAAAAAAAAGAATCTCTGATCAGTGCATTCCTTGACCCCAACTATGGCTATAGACATAGGGGAGAATTTTCTAGAGAAGGAAATCAAAATAGAATGAGCTACTGCTACGAGAATAAGAGGATGGATTGGCTTATCCACGATGTCTATGTTTACCTAGGTTGCTCAGAGGAGACGGTGATGTTCGTGGACAGGGGCATCGCAGGTTCCCTTGGGCCTCATCAGTTATCAGAGTAGAAAATGAAAGTTTTGGCTGGCCTAACCCTGCTCTGTAAGTGGGGACACTCAAACCTCCATTGCCACAAGTCAGGCACATTAACAGCCTGACGTTTGGAGCAGGGCCCAGGCAGAGGCTCGGTGCAATCTTGTCCCCAGAGACTGACTTACACTTGAAAACAGAAACTTTTTCCCTGGTTGCCTCTGGGTTTTCCTTTAGAAGACCTGGGTGGGTTTAAAGCATTGCCAAATGCATCAACTATAATTTTAGCCTCTTTCTTTTGTCTCTTCTCTGGGTCCTGATTGTTGAACATGGAAAAGGCCATGTCCAGCAATGGGGCCAAGGATGTCTGAGGGCCCATCTGAAGTTTTTGTAGCTTATGCCAAATATCTGGAGCTGATCAACAGATAAAATTATATCTCACTAATGTTCCTCCCTAGAAGATGGATCTATATTTGTATATTTTTGAGAGACTTCTGTTAATTGGTTACAGAAGACAGATGGATTTTCCTCTGTGCCCTGTATGACTCCACTCTATAATAATTAACAGACTTTTAACATTCCTTTTTAATCCCATGGTAAACGCAGCTAGCATGTCAGACATCATTTTTAGTCCATGACTAGGCTTTTTTTTTTTTTTTGGTACTGGGGATTGGACTCATCCATGACTACCATTATAGTCCCAGTTCGGTATTGTTGATGGATGAATAGCCACTCCAAGGTGGATTTCTTCCTTTTTAAAAGCACATTGCTCATTTGCATAGTTCTTAAGCTCTTATAGAATTCTTTACCTTTCATCTAGGGTACAGCAAGTAGCCAAGATGAATTGAACATCTTGCCATGATAAATCAAAAGCAAGGGTTAAAGTTTGAAACCCAACTTCAAACTTACTAGGGTCCTCTGACACTTGGTTTACTCACTCTTTCCACTGATAGACTGAAAAAAGAATCTGATTTATTGACCGGGGAGCCATAACATAAGAAGAAGGTGTGTGTTATCCCAGTGTCATCAAATAGATCAGAGAGCTACATGCCCCTGAGAGACAGGTGGAGGTTCCAGGAGGTTATCCTCTTTCTTTCTTTCTTTCTTTCTTTCTTTCTTTCTTTCTTTCTTTCTTTCTCTCTCTCTCTCTCTCTCTCTCTCTCTCTTTCCTTCCTTCCTTCCTTTCTTTTTCTTTCTTTTTTTTTTTTTTTTACAATTATCCTTTTTCTTGGGGACACTCTACATACCATAGCTCTTGAGCATTCCCTTTGATAAAGGGTCACAAAAGCATTAACATAAGGCATTTTATTCTACCTTTTATGTTTTAAACAGAAATGCTATAATTAAAGAATAGTCTAATAATTTGAAGTACTTTCTCATATATCTCTCTCACCATTTCCCAGTTCTTACTGAATCCAAGCCATATCGC
Organism: Hydrochoerus hydrochaeris; assembly: GCA_004027455.1. NCBI lineage: Eukaryota > Metazoa > Chordata > Mammalia > Rodentia > Hydrochaeridae > Hydrochoerus > Hydrochoerus hydrochaeris. The sequence continues at coordinate 103,160 of PVLA01006364.1, read as the reverse complement.
AAGAGTAGATAAGCTGTTCCTGTTTTGAATTGTTGGGATCAAACTTTTCCCATTCATCAAAGATACAGCCTAGTTCTGAGGTCAGTGAACTCTATATGGCACAGTCCAAGAAGTTTCCCATTGTTTCATGTTGGGGGTAAAGAGAGGGAGACAACTAGGACTTGGATTCTTAACATGGTGATGTAGAAGGAGGAGGCCCAATATGAGTTCACAAAACATCCCTTGTGAGAGTCTAACACTGACTAGACAGATGTCTCTGTACCTTAGAGTGATGCTGGCATCATTCGCAGAAGCACAACAAACAGCGCCATTGAGGACTTTTTGTCTCCGTACTGGGGCCCATGAACTCATTAGGGAGAAGGGGATTTAGCCACTTGCTGAACTTACCTAGCCCCTTCACTTCTATGAGACAAGGGGAGACCCCCACCCCCCATGAAGTTCCCTTAGCCACCTAGTGGAGTCACTCAAGCTTCTTTACTTAAGCAGAGGGGAGCAATATGGGAAGCATATCTCTTGCATTTCCTCTGATAGTAAAGACTTCATTCAGGGCACTAAGAACAGGGAGGGTTCTGCTTTTGTATATTCACAGTTACTTTAGTTAAGTTTTAAATGCTATTCATTTGTTCTGCTCAGGCTGTCAGGCATGTTTTGAAATTACCTGCATCTAAACAAGGGATATAGCCAGGAAGCAATAGCTCTGGTCAGGCTCTTGGACCTAGAGGGAGCCAAGTCAGCTAGAGGTGGCCCAGCTGTCAGTGGTCTCTGGCTGCCCACTGCACGCCTGTGGGCAGCTTCAGCTTGTTAGTCCTTTCCTCAGGCCTCTGTGGCTGCATTCATCAGTGATAGTGACTGCGCTTCCGACCTGGTTGCTCGGTGTACCCAATGCCCAGGAACAGGTTACCCAGGCCACGGTGACAGGGAGGGCCTGAGAGGAGGCCTTGCACACGTGCACAGTCCACGCTATCAGATGACTGTGCTGCCCGTCGGGATCAGGCCTTCCCAGCAGGCTGCTCGGTGCTAAGACTCCTGCTCCTCCTGTTGCTGCCACTGGCAAAAGCTGTGAGATGTTTTAAAAGTGGGCACATTTTTCTCTCCTGTTCAGGAGGACCACGTGCCAGTTTAAATAATTTTTTAAAAAGAAGAGGTTCTTCTTTCTTGTTCTCCAAAAGCTCACATGATCTCTAAGATCAGAGGCTTAGTTTGTATCTACAAAGTTGAGGTTTCATAAGGCCATTTGCTGCCAAAAAAAGGGAGAGAAGGATGGTGAGGGTTGGTGAAAGATGGCATCTAGCCATGGGACAAGATGGCAGCCAGCCACATGACATAACAATGCGGCTCTCTGGACCAAAACAGCAAATCAAGGAAACAGTATTTGCAATCTGCCATAGGTGGAGGCCGGGCTAATTTCCAAAAAGGGTAGCAAAATACAGCGAACAAATGTACAGACAGCAAGGTATTCCAAGCTTTTGGTTGTACACACAGTGCCACAAGCTCTCTGCCTACTTAACTCATATCTGAGCAAAGCTACAGTGAGAAAAAAGAAAGAGGAGATAAACTGAGGTCTATTGTGGCTTGAAAAACCCAAGAAGGCCATATATTCTGCTCCTCCAAGCAGGACTAGGAAACCCTTCTTGGTGCCATGAGAGAAACCTTTACGGATTTCCAGCTTAGGGGAGAGAGGGAGGGAAAGTAGAAAAGATGTCTTTGTGACATTTTAGAGAGAAACAAAATGTCTACGTGGGGCCACTGTGGGACCTTACCTGGTCTCCTGGTACCTGAGTCTCCTGGCTGGGTAACCCAAATAAACATTACTGGGTTTTTGAGCTGGGTGTGGTGGCTCACGCCTGTAATCCCAGCACTCGGGAGGCTGAGGCAGGAGGATCTTTGCGAGTTCAAGACCAACCTGAGCTACAAAGTGAGCTCAAGGCCAGCCTGAACTGCATAGTGAGACCCTGTCTCAAAAAGACAATATATATATATATGGGTTTTGTGGTGCTGACATCTTGGTTTCCAGGTTCTTTCTATTTCAAACAAAGAATTGAGTGAAATAAGCAAAAACAGTGACAAAATTTATTTGAAAAATTAAAAATGAAAGCTACAGAGGAAACTGGCTCTGCAGAATTTGGGAAAAGCAAAAGAGTGGAAAAATTACTAACCAAGATAAAAGTACTTCCTGGGGGACACGGGGCAGGCTACCCTCAAGAAGAAAGCAACTGGCAGCCTGCTTTCAATGGCATCCCACCTCTTTTCTTCCTCCACAAATTGTGGGAACCGGTGAGAACTCCGTGTGTGGGGCCTCAGGAATTATTTGGTGCAGATCCTAGAATCTGCTCACTGTTATTCCCCCAACCAGCGCTGCGGCTGTGTCAGATGGGTGTAGCAGGGGGGAACTGCTCAGCTCCTGGAGGGTGGGATGCAGTGCCAGAGGGGAAGGGGTGAAGGACCAGATATGAACTCCAAAATTGCACCTCCTTGACTCACCGGAAGATGCTGAGAAGTGTGCTTTATTAATCCCTCGAATGGCTCCCAAGCTAGTCCAGTTGACAGTCCAGATTAACTGTCACACAGTAAGTGCAGGAAGGAATAGGATAGCATTTCCTCACGGAACACTGAGGTGTTTGAAAGCTACGCTGCGTCCTTGAGCCTGGTTCAAATTCTGGCTTTGCCTCTTTTAACAAGTTGATTAACTAATTAATTTTGAGACAGAGTCTTGTTATGTAGTCCAAGCTGGCCTTGAAACTATGTAGCCCAGGCTGGCCTCAAGTCCACTATAAACCTCCTGCCTCAGTCTCTGGAATGCTGGGATCACAACATGAGCCACCACACCTTTCTTGAAATTAAAAAAAAATTAGACCCAGGCTAATTCATGCTAGGCAAGGGCTTTACTACTGAGCATAAATATCAGCCCATGCCTGTTACTAAATGACCTTGGGCAAATTACAGAACTCTGTGTTTTAGCTTCTTTGCCTGTAGAATCAAGATAATAAAAATTTGTACCTTCCAGGGTTGTCATGGGGGCTAAAGGAGTTCTAAGCAGAAATGCTTAGAAGAGCTCCTGACACTAGTGCTCTGATAAATGTATATTACCTATTATTGTGAGAGTACTAGACAGGAAGGAGGATTTGTCTTAGGAGATGGGGAAGGATTACCTGAAGAAGTGATGTCTATGATGGTTCCTGAATCACCTGTTGAAGAGAATTCTGGGCAGAGGGAGAAACCTGTGCAAAGGGACTGAGGCAGAAGGGGTAAAGACCAAAGGGACAGCAGGTGTTTAGGGAATGTGAGTACGGAAGACGGATTCCTTATTAGGGCCCTTTTTCTTCAGCCTGAGAGGGGTTGGAAGCCCAAGGGGCCTGTGAGTGGCTGGAGGAGGAGACAGAGGGAGGGAATGAGTAGATGTGGGAAGGGTAGGCAGGGTGGGGAGTGCAGGTAGCCCTCTAGGGGAGGACAGTGGGCAGGTGCTGGTGGCATCCAACAGGAGAAGTGGAGAGCCGATGAGGAGGTAAAGTTGCTGCAGAGACGTTTTGGAAGGGAAGGGAAAGGGAGAGGCAGGCTCAAGATGGATCTGGGAGTTCTGGAAGGAGAGGCAGGCAAACCTTTCTCTGGATGGGAAAACTGAAAGGGGAGGTGAATGGAGTTCTGTTTAGATGGCCTGAGCTTGAAACGCCTGTGGACACTGAAAACGGGCATCCAGTGCATACCTGGACGCAGCATGGAGATCTGGGCTGGGGAAGAGGATAGGAAGCTGTCAGTGCATGTGTGAAGCTGTGTGTAGAGACAAGCCTGGCTGGGGAGGAGAGAAGGGGGCCCAGGGTGGAGTTGAAGGCCCACCCCCAGGGTAGGGCTTTGTAATGCAGGACGAGCCGTGAGGCTGAGGAGGAGTGGTCTGGGAGTTCAGAGCGGAGCCAGCAGGGTGGATTGCGGGAGGAAGCCAAGGGAGGAGGGCGAGCGGGGTGGGTCAGCGGTGGTGCCGCCTTGAGAGGCCAAGGGGTGGTGAGGGTGGAACTGTGTGCTGGACACGGGGGCTGCCCCCGGGGCCTCCTGCCTTGCTGCTTGTGTGGAGGGATGGAGGTGGTCCGACGGCACTGGGCTGATGAGTGCAGGAGGGCTGAGAGAGACGGGTCTTCTGGGCTTCGAGTGAAGTGGGGAGAGGTGGTCGACAGGGCCAGGTGAGTGTGGGGGAGATGTGTTTTAAGGTGGAAGAGACCCAAGGTGTCTCTAATCCAGCGTGTAGAAAAACCGGAGCTAATCAGTGAGCAGTGTTTGTGAGCGTGTGCGAGGGGCTGGGATCAGGCATGTGGGTGGAGGGGTTGGTCTTGGGGAGGAGGAGGGATGATTTCTCTAAAAACCAAAAGCGGGCACAAAGAAAGGATGGGTGCAGATGTAGATGTAGGTTTGTAGTGGGATGTTAAGGGAGATTTCATCTTGAGCTTCTATTTTTTTCTGCCAAGTGGGAGGCAAGGTCTGCCGAGAGCGAGGAAGAGGTGGTGAGGAACTGCAAGGAAGGAGAAAAGCCATCATTCAGAGGCAAGAAGCAACTTGCCCACAAACCCCACAGTTGCCCAATAGTTTTGATAACCCAGGAGGGCTTGGTGTTTGTTCATATATGTGTGTCCTCTCCTGTCTTGTGGAGTGATTTGGGCCATCAAACCTCACTGGCCAGGTTCAGGCAGGGGGAAAGGATTTAGGGGGATTTATCCAGGTCTAAGCCTTTGCCTAAAGATTTGACCAATGAGACGCCCCGCCTCCAGGCCCTGTGAGCTAGGCTGGGTCTGCTAAGTATGGATGGAAGTGTGCAGAGAGCTTATGAACCATCGCAGGACCAGGGGTTATTTTCACAACTGCTCCCCTCCAAGAAACAATTTTTGCCTCCTCAGGGAATTTAAAGTCATGGGCAGCAGATGCCTGGCTTGTCCTGTTGGCTTCAATGCCCTCAGCCTCTAGCACAATGTCTGCACAAAGTAGGCGCTCAGTTACTATGGGCAAATGCATGGGTACCACTCGCCTGAAAAGGGGCAGGGCAGGAGCCGCAGGGTGCTCACTGTGAGTGCAGACCTGGAGGCAGGGGTGTGGATCTCTAGGAGGCCACAGGGCTGGAACTGGGTGTGCATCCTCAGCCGACCTTGGAAGACACGGAGGACTGGGATTAAAGTAAAACACAGACAACCCCGCGCCTGGACGGTCTAATCCCTTCTGTCTGGCTACAGGTTGTTTGTTTTTGTTTTGTTCCTAATAAAATTCATTGCTGGCACTTAAACGCTTTCTCCTCAGCTCCAGAGAGGCTGCCTTAGGGTAGTGGACACTTTCTTTATTTCCTTGATTTTTACAAATCAGACCCTTCACCTAACTGCCTCAGGGCTCAAGCACAAAATTAAAACATTAAACTGATAAACTCTAACATGACAGCAATTAATGCAGCAGCAAACAAAACAGTACGTTAAAATATACAAGCCTCAGAGAATTTCTCTACCAGTCAGGAAAAGATGCTCTTGTTGGTGGTCGAAGTCCTACACTTCCAGACCACTCAATTTCGGTCGCCTTAGGGCAAGCAGCAGGCTTGGTCACCCCAGACTCTCAGGCAGGGCGCTCAGGAAATAAAGGACGGAAGAAAGCTCAGCAGGTGGGGCGCTCTACCCTCGTCCTCCAGCAGGCTGGCGCTGGCAGGTGGGAGGTCGTCTGATACGGAGCAGTGGCTTCTGAGCCAGGAGTCGGCAGCCTGCCTTTCTGGCCTGGCTCTGCTCTGTGACCTTGGGCCCACCCCTTGTCTTCTCTGGTCCTCAGCATTATCTTCTGTTAAGTGAAACCTCTGGAGAAAGCACTTCCAGCATTGGATTCTCAAGAGAAGGCCCCTCTGGGAGGGCCCCCCTGGGAGAGCTGCCTGTGTCCCCACTACTCAGAGAGAGTCCCCTTCATCCACTATAACAACAGGGTTCCTCCGTCTCCTTGGCCAGTAGATTTCTCACAATTTCCTTCCCTTTCATGGAATGACAATTTCTCTATTTCTTTTTTCTTCAGTCTTACAGGAGTTTTTAAAGGCTTACAAGTTGTTACAGAAATAACAAGTTAAACAATCCAAAGCTATATCAAGACAGAGTTAATCATTTCTCCCTCCCTCTTCTCCATTCCCAACCCCTCTCCTCCCCAGCCAGTCCTGGGGGCCGATGCTAGATCCCTGCCACCCCCTCTGCTCTTACAAACACTGACATGCCCCCAACAGTATAGGTCTTCCCTTGCCCTTTTCCCCTTCTTTCTGCTATTTCTCTTTCTTTCCTACAAAAGGGTCCACTTTGCAACCCTCTTTTTCCTTTAATAACACATCAGAGACATTTCTCCAAAGACATTTGGGCCTGCCACACCCTTTTGGGTGACAGTTTGTAAGATGCATGCAAGAGCCAGAGCTGGGGCTCAAGACTTGCAAACAGTATCCAGTTTAATCCCGCAACACCCCTGGAAGCACAGGAACTGGATACCAGTCCTGTTGGTAGATGATGAAGCCATGACTCAGAGAGGTTAACGCCTGAGCCATGTGCAATAGCGTGGCAGGATTTGAACAGGCTCCAGCCGCGAGGGGGCCTGAACCAGGCTCTGAGAAGGACCCCAGACAGTAGAGACAGCAGCTGACAGTTTTTTGGCTAACACAACAGAACACACCCGGTAAACACACCCATAGAGACTGGAGTTTTGAAATCTGTGAGATGGAATTAAAGTGGGCCAGCGTGGATACATGCATTTTATTTTAATAGATAAAGCCAGATAACTGCCTAGAGGGTTTTAGCAATTCACAGCCTCATCAGCACAATTTCTTATTTTTGTGGCTCTCTTTCCATGGGTCCCTGGAGAGCATATAGCCCAGCTCTCTCCTCTCCTTGTTAAGGAAATGGCCCGGTGACAGGAAGTGATAGGGCAAGATCTCCAGTCAGTTAGAAGCGGAGCTAGGGCCTTATCCCTGCTTGCCTGGGTGGTCGCCTCATCCTCTTCCTTTCAGGCAGTCTCCGTCTCCTCTCCCCCTGCCTCTTGTCTATGCTCTGAACTGTTAGGCATCACATCACGGCTCGAGTCACAGCTCTGCCTCCCCCACAACCCTGCAGCACTATGGATTAAATGAGAAATCTCCGCCACAGAGCTACATCCTTAGGTCCCCCCCCCCCGCTACTTTTTAAAAAAAATTTTGAGATAAGGTCTCTCTAAGTTGTCCAGGCTGGCTTTGAACTTCCAATCCTCCTGTCTCCACCTCCCAAGCAACTGGGAATATGGGCGTGCGTCACCATGCCTGGTTTCAAGTCACAGCTTCTGAAGAGGCATTTGGAGCCCATCTCAGTCTGTTCCCTGGCATATCTCCTTTCATCCAAACCAGCAACCAAATCTTGAGCACACACTGTCCTTGCAACATCTCACACCATTTGAACAGAATTGCCTTTTTCCTCTTCGAAGTTTGACTGGTTCCCACTTCTTCAAAGTCGAGTGCAAATGCCACCTCTTTCAAGGTGTCTTCCTTGATCTCTCAGGCTTCCGGCCTCAGGCAGTCTCGGTGCAGGACAAGTGTTGTGGAAATGCCAGCCAGGAGGGGGCAGTGCACACCCAAAGGCGAGTGTCTGAAAGGTCAAGGTCACGAGGCGTTTGGGTCCTGCCCAGTGTGGCTGCCTGCAGAAATACCAGATGCAGCCACTGGCAAGCTCCGCCCTCCCTGGGCCTCAGTTTGCATCTCTGTGAAAGGACAGGGTTGGGCTGGTTCAGTGTTTCTGAAAGAGTATGACGTGCAAAGTGGCTCTGCGAGATAAATAGATGGACATTTTTTAAATGGAAATCATTATGTATTTATTTTAATGTGAATTAGACAAAAAAAAAATAACCAGCACATCAAACCTGTTATTTCTCAGATATTATTGCTTAGGATGGGGCTAAATAGGTATTCAAGTTAAAAAAAACAGTGAGTCAATGTAAAAGAAAGTACCAATTAAATGATAGTGCAGGTGGTATGCTGGCGGTGAATGGCTGCAGTCAGGGAAATGTCGGGCTGCCTTTAATGTGCAGAATGCTGGGATCTGCAGGGGCGCCTGCCTTTGGTAGGTGAGAGTGGGGAGAAGGAGCTGCTGCAGGAGCTGGGATGCTGGCCTTGGGGTGCAGAGGCAGGAACTCAGCAGATGGCCCTGTCTTCACCTTAGGCCCTCCTCCACCTGCAGTAAGGGGTACACATGCGAGCTCCCCTCCCCGCCTGCTTCTCAGCTTCCCTGTGGTTACTAGGGAGTAGGAGGCTGAGAGGGCCGCATTCTGGAAGCTCATCTGCTCCCTCTTTCTCACCCAGCACCCTGCTTGGCATCAACTGTTCAGGGTGATGATTAACAAGGATGTAGAAAGGCACTGGGGATGGGAAGAGAAAATAGGTACACAGAGTTTCCCTGCATTCGTGAATGTCCAACCCCGAATGACCAGCTAGTGCTTCCTGTGTTTGGCTGTTCTTCAGAATCATCCGTTTATTCAGTGAAAATCCAACCCCAAGACCCTGTTATAGGCCGTTCTGGTCTTATGGCCCCAGTATCTTTGTTTTTAGCAATTTCCCAGTTCATTCTGATCCTTCCAGGTCAGAATGGCTATGTCAGACAGCACCCCTCCCTCAGGGTGGCTGTGGATGCTCAGGGAGATGGCGTCACTTACTCAAAGTCACTGGGTGAGTCTACCGCAGTAATCCTGACCCACACCGCAGTTCTTTGCATGGAGAATCCCATGCTGAGCCTGGTTCTCAGTTTGCAAAGAGAGCCCGGCTGACAAACCGGTGAGGCCTCCACATGCTTCCTTTGCCTAGGGGCTTGTCAAGGACTTTCTCTGGAAGAGAACATGCTGTAGGAGCTGCCATCTGCTGAGGAGCCCGGAGGGGTGGGGGTGGGAGTGGAAAAGGGTGCAGGGGGTGCCAGTGGAAGGGGGGCTGGGAGAGCGGCCTCCTCCCCGCAACGTGCCAGCCTGCTGAGTACAGGGGCCAATTTGGATGGATGGCACCAAGAGTTGGGTTTTCACGTGGGATCCTCAAGGAACAGAATTAGGGCCAATGGCAGGCAGATTCTAGATGAGACTTTCTAAATGATCAGCGACCTGACAGACAACTGACGAGATTGTCCAGTTTGCTGTTTTTTTTTTTTTTAATTAAAAGGTGTTTGACATATGAAAGACAAATATAGGGATGCATTTAGGCAGATCTCATATTTCCACAACCTAGTCATGAAAAAAACACTATAGATAAATAGATAAACACTATAGATAAATATAAAATCACCATAGGTAAATAAAACACTATAGATAAACACTTCTTCACTCACTCTCTCTTCCTGCCCAGAGGTGCCACCTGCCACTCCCTGAGGTCGGCAGGAGACATTCCTGCATGTGGCCTTATATTCATAATGCTAATGTATGCCCTTATAAAACAGCGACAGTATTGTTTTGCAGATTTTTCAATTTCTAGTAAAAGACAAAATACTATATGTAGCCTTTTGCCTTCTGCTTGTTTTCATCCAACATTGTGCTTGCAGTTTACCTACATTGATGTACAAAGGTCCAGCACACACATTTCCACTACCCAATCTATTTCTATTTCATTGTGCCACAATTTATTGATTCCTTTTTCCTGTAGAGGGGAATCTCAGTCCTCTCCAGTTTTCCACGCTAATTGAGAAGGGGACCAAGAGATGGAAGCAGGGAGGAGGAAGGCAAGAGGCATTAGAAAGAATTGAGAAGTGCTAGGTATATGCACCAACTCCCCGCAAGGAGCATAGTCATTATGTACTGCAGACATCCACTGCTAAAATGAAGAAATTAAAACAACAAAGTCCACACCCCCATGACCATCTCTGCATGTGTGTGTCGTGTGCCTGGGAGGAGCTGCTGTGGGAACGAAGATCCCAGGGCTCACCTGCCAGGCCCAGTGGTCCCTAAGGAGCCAGAGTCTACTGGTGATCACCAGACCTCAGAATGTTTGCCAGTCTGATGGGCCCAGCGTCTCTCATTGTGGTTTTAATTTGCATTTCTCTGATACTTCCATGATTTTACTAATTGTTTGGAGTTCCTCTCCTGGAGGTTGCCTGTTGTGTCCCCTGCTGAGGGTCCTATGAGATTGTCTGTGTCTTTCTTACTGACTTGAAAGAGCCTGAATCCTGTGATGTGCTGCTGATCTCACCTGCCAGTCTTGGACTTGCCTTTTCTCTTTCAGTCTTTTGCTGCACAAAGCATCCATCTCTTCTGCGTTGGCTTGGGGCTCTGAAGTCCTCAGCCAGTGGTTGAAGTTCCGAAGCATGACTTCTTCCTTGGCATGGGAGAGGGTTCCAGTGCTGGCTACACTTGGGGTGTAATTCAGAGTGAGTAATTTACAGGTGAACTGAAGCTAAATTATCTACCTTTGAGTTTCAGCTTCTTTACTGGTAAAGTAGGGATAAGAAGACCCTTAGCTTTCAGTAATGCTAAAAGACTGGAAGAAGGTGTTAGAGGAAGCACTGACGCCTCCCAGGAAAGGGAGTGATGTCACAAAATGTCACCAGAGAAGCTGCTAACTGAGAGCCAGTTGGTGCGATGTCCTGATCTTGCCTGGCCTAAGGGGTCAATGCAGTTGTCTCCTGAGCCCATGCTCAGTGACTCTGGAGGAGGGAGCTGTATGGAGGGTCACTGGTGATCTCTCAGGAAAGCCGGAGGATGATTGGAGGGTGTGCCTACACCCTCAAGAAAACCACAGCTGCTCCAAGCTGCCAGGTCACCCATGCTGGCCAGTTTGGGAGAGCGTCTGGTGGCTCCAAGGGAAATATTTGTCAGGGGGAAAAAAAAAGACACACATACCCAGTCACTTTCACTCATATGTGACCACATGCCAGCCTACGCAAACAGGTCTCTTGAGGCCACTGCAAAGGGATACCTCCGTCACCTTTGAGTAATTCATCCTGGCACAGCACACACTATCTGGGGGGCAGGAATGAGCTATGGGGGTGTCAGGGAGAGTGGATAAAGGCCTTAGGGGTCATCAGTCTCTTGGACAAAGCCACACAGCCTATGGTTGGCAGGGTCAAAACATGTGTCCTTCTTGATTCCATTTGCTGACCCTGACTCACCCTAGCACCACCACTTGTGAGGGGTCAGCCTGCTCTAGCAGCTGGAGCACTGGCTGGCAGTGAGGAATGCTGTTTAAAACAGAAAATTATTTCTGGGAGTAGGTGATATATATTCATAATGCAAAAATGTAAAGGAACAAAAATGTAAAGGTACAAAAAATATATATATATATATTATATTTAATTGGTAGCATGTTATACATGCTATTATAAACCTTGCTTTATTTTTCCCCACCCCCTTTCCCTTCCCCAAATTTAGGACCTGGGCTATAATAGGCAGGAGTGAATATTTGAAAGATAGATGGTTGAGTGGATGGAGCATGACATGGTTCAGGGTTAGGCTTTTGTTCTTAGCATCCCAAGACTCACCACTGACCTTGGGAGCTTCCTTCTTCTTAGCATGTCACTGCAGGTGGGTGAATTCAGGGCGTTTTGACCATGGCACAGAGCCATCATGGGGGAACTAAGTGAACCATGCAGCTGAAAAGCTTAATTGTCATTTCCACCAGCAGATGGTTACCAGGGAAACTCGAAGACTGTTAGAATGGGGAGGGGTTTTCAGGCAATGTGGTGCAGCAAGATAGAATCTCAGATTGGGGAAGCTGGTATTCCCACAAGTCCACTAAGACTTTAATTTTTAATCTTCCTTCTGTGATAATTCCAGATAATTAAGAACTGTATTCATGGGTCATTTTGATGTTTGCCTGATAATATTGCATGACTATATAGCATCAATGCTGTGGTGTTTGTATTTATGATCACATTGGCGCTGGGATCATCAATGACTTTGCATCCCCCTGAGTACACTGAGATTTTGCTGTTGATCAAACTGAGGTTTTATTTTTCTGATGTATAAAAATTGTACTTTGTGCATGTTAATGGAGTATTATATTCTGTTAAGCGGTTCCTTAAATGTGAGTCTATAACAGCAGGCGTGTTGGCGCCCTCCTGTAATCCTAGCTCTCGGGAGGCTGAGGTAGGAGGATCATTGTGAGTTCGAGACCAGCCTGGGCTACAAAGTGAGCCCAAAGCCAGCCTGAACCACATAGCGAGACCCTGCCTCAAAAAGGCAAAAAAAAAAAAAAAAAAAAAAAGTGAGTCTATAGGTCTTTAAGATCGCTGGACATATTTTAAGAGCCAGAGGTAATTTTCCTAAGGCATGGGTCCTTTGTTCCAGTATGAGAAACCCTAGCGAGGACAAAAGGGGCACCCAGTGAGGACAGCAAGCTTGATTCTGCTCTGTCTCTGCCTCTTTTTCCTGGGCTCATCTGAACTCTTTTTGTCTCATCTGCTTTAATTTCCTCATTAAATTATAGGGGTAAAAATTATCTTCTTAGCAAGACATTCTGCATGCAGAATGAGATGGTGAATGGGAAAGTTCTGTCTTTATGAGTGGCTCAACTCTTTCATTTCATAAAAGTGGGAAGGAGACTTGGATAGGTGAAAGGATTTTCCCACTATTTCTCCATCACTGGCCAAGCTGGGCTAGGAGCTTGGTCTTCTTACCCTCTGCTGTGCCCGGAAACATAGGCCACTAGCAGTAATGGTTGGATTCTAATTCAGGAAAGTATAATAATAACACCTCAGGTGGGGCCTGTCACTATCTGAACAAACATATTATCTTTATTTTTATTCATTAAATAAATTAAATTAGGGAAACCAAACAAATAAATGAGCACATTGAATTTCCCGCAGCTATACCTCTCTTCCCAGAGCAAAAACAAATTCTTTCTCCAGAGGAAGGTCAGACAAGGGACATGTAGAAACAAAATGCCCCGGTCCTTCAGTGCCAGACACCTGGTCTTGCCATTCTTCTGGGCCAAGAGGTCACTTCACTTCAGTACCGGACTGCCTGAGAACTTGGTTTCGGAATGAGGCAGGCTGTGGGCTCTAGAAAGCAGGGGCCATGTCTGGTTACTGCTGCATCTACCAAGTTCTCTGGCTCTGCACATACATGCACCCAATTGACATTTAAATAACGAAGGAATGAATGGAGTCATGTTCTTTCTTTTTAAAGATTTGGAGAGACCTCAGAGAAGATGTAAAAGTGGTTCTAAGTCAAGAGGTCAGAAAGGGAACTTGAGCTGTCTAGCCTGGATTTCAGGAATGAGGGCGACAAACAGGTATGGAAACTCAGTCTGGAGGATGAGGTTCCCACAGCAGTTTGGCAGAAATGTTGCATCAGAGTCTCTGTCTACTGAGAGTCTTTCTTGTGTCAGGCTCTGTGCTATACACCCTAAGTCCCAGTGTGTGACCATGTATGGTAAAGAAGGATTTAAACTTTGGAATCTCACAGACATGAGCTCAAGCCCCAACTGCACAATGCACACGTCCTTGGGCATGTCACTTCACTTCCGCATCAATTTGTTTTTCTTATTTTGGTTTTTTAAAACAGGGTCTCACAATGTAGTGTGGGCTGGCCTTGAATTCACTATGTAATTCGGGCTGGCCTTAAACTTGTAGTAATCCTCTTGCCTCAGCCTCCTGAGTGCTGGAATTACATGCCTGGCTTTGTTTCAGGTTCTTTACCTATAAAAGGTGATAAAGACTAATAAACACCACTTTGGCAGGTGAAGAAGAGTCAGCCGTAGGTTCCCCCAAAGCCTGGTAAAGAAGCAGCACTTAGAACCGGTTACCTGGCGTAATAACCTTCCTGGGCCTGGGCCTCACCAGTATATGGGCCCATCTCTTCTATTTGCCACTAGCCTGGAAGGGTTTCTTTGGGCTGAGAAAGGAAGCAGCTCAGATGGGCATCTCCTGAGTAGGAACATCGGGTTGTTTGGCTATTGTGGTTGCTGTTAAGAACATCAGTACTATGCATAATGTTGTGTTTTTCTCTCGATGCATGTGAGTGAGAGTGCCTTTGGGGTGGGTAAAAATAAACAAGCAGAAAGATAAGGGCACCTGGCAGTCACCTGAGGGCCACAGAGCTGGACGTGGCCCTGGAGTGCTCTGTGATGCTGGCGATAACCTTTTAGTTGCTAGATGGTGAGATGTTTGGGAGGGTGCCCAGGGGAGGGAGTGGGGCCACTAGGAAACTGGAGTGATGTGGTAAAGGAGGAGAGGAGTGGGGGAGATTCGGAGTAGTAGTTCTTTAGCATCTGGCGTGGGAATGTTCAAAATTCTAATCGCCAGTGTAGTTAAAACGCTAAGCATAGATATGCACATGCCTGAGAGTACATCAAACTAGGAGTGGAGGTGCTAGGATGTTGGAAAAGTGAACAATTAACTTTACAAGATAATATTGAATTGTTTTTCAAATAACTTATTCCCAGCGACATTCCTTCCAGCAGCATGTAACATCTGGTTGGTCTACACCCTTGCCGACACTTGGTACTGTCAGGCTCCTTAATTTTTTGCCAGTTTTGTGGGAGTAGAATATCTTCTAATGGTTTTTATCTGCATTTTGCTGACTCTTAATGAGGTTGAACGTCTTTTTGCAAACCCCATTTATTCCTGGCATAAGCAGGCTTTTGGCCATCCTGAATACCACTGGAAGTCAAAACTCACGTCCAGGCAGCTCTAAGGCAAAGGCAGCAGGCGCCTTGGTGCTGGATCTCCCCTGGGAGGCTCACTGCAGGCTGCTGGACCAGCAGGCAGAGCTGGGCTTGACTACCCAGGCCAAGATGCAAGGATGCCTCTAGTCCATAGTGCCTAGCGCTGAGGTCTCTAGCTCTTTCCTCTATCCCTTCTGACCTCATGCTGTGTACCTGGTTAGTGGGCAGAGGGCTGGTCTACGGGCATTTCTCAGACAATGTGCTGTGAGACACCACTGTGGATGGTGGTTATGGGGGCGTGGAGAGCGGACTCTATGGTCAGATGGAAACACTGAGTTAAATTATTTGCACAGCTAACATTTGCCAAATGTGTCAGGCAATAGTTTAAGTATTTTGCAAGCATTACCCTCAGTGACTTGCAATAATCTTGAAGAAGGTACTCACTGTCTCCATTTTTTTTTTTTTTAAATCGGTACCAGGGATCAAACTCACGACAGTGTGCTTGCAAGGCAGGTGCTTATGCCACTGAGCTAAATCCCCAGACCCCCACTGTCTCCATTTTATAGGTGAGGAAACTAAGGCTTCTCAAGGTTGTCTGCCTCAAGGTCTTGAACTGGTTGTTTTCAGTGCCATGATTCAAACCCAGGTAGCCTGTTTGTAGAGCTCCTGCTCTTAGCCAGTGAAATGAACTGGCAGGCATTGGTGGCTGCCAGATTGTGGGGTTCTGGTGGCAGGAGATAAGGAGAGGGATGCCTTTATACTTGTCTTTAAAAAAAAAAAACATACTCGGGATTGAACCAAGGGAGTGCTCAGCTATATCACTTGCCCTTTTTATTTTCTTATTTTGAGATAAGGGTTTGCTAAATTGCCCAGACTGGCCTTAAACTTGTGATCTCCAGCCCCTTGAGTAGCTGGTGTTACAGGCTTGTGCCTCTATGTCTGGCTTATGCTTGTTTTTGACTCAGCTCAATGTCAAACAGTGTCCTGGCAACTGGTGGAGGATTAGGATGAAGCCAAGGTTTCTGACACTCCCTCTGAGAAAGAACTGCAGGCAGGAGGTAAATGGAGGCATGATTAGGTATGGCTGGGGAGACTGGGCTTTCAAGAGCAGTCTTTTTCAAGCCGAGAACTGAAGAACCATTGAGAGCTGGGGACAGGGAGCACAGGCAGAGGAAAGCGTGGGCAAGGCTGGAGTGGACGGAGGACACGCAAAGCAGCTCCTCGGTTGAGGGAGGGGGTGGGACATGGGAGATGAGGCCACATGTCACCAAGGACAGTCACCCAAGCCTTGACTTTGGGGCTTCTGGGTGGGACAAGGGAGGGATGTGAATGTCAAGAAAGGACCAACGGCAGTGGGGCTGTTGGCTGAAACTGGGTACATGAGAGGAAGAGTCAGCGAGCAAGGGGCTGAGTAGGTGGTGAAAAAGAGGTTGTTTTGCATTTCCTTGAATTTGAGGGGGTCATTGCTAAGGCCTCTCCCAGTGCTGACCTTCTCAACTTCCCTGGAAGGAAGGAACATCTTGCTACAGCCCCCCCCCCGCCCCCAAATATTCTGGGCAGGAAGGAGCGGGATCTGTTTTGTCAATGCAGCTTGCAATAAAGAGTCTCATTCAGGGAAGCAAACAGCTGCTTGACTATTAATAGGCAGGGGCCTCAGCCGCAGCCTGCTGGGAGGGCCTTGAGTTAATCCTGCAAAGGTGAAATGCTTCCTTCTGCCTGTCTGAGTTTTGTACCCTGTGGAGGGACAATAGGTCAATTGCTTATTCTCAGGTCAGTCACCCCAATGTGTTTTCAGGGGCAGCTCAGGAGGTGTTTGGATTGGCTCTGTTGGGGATGCCAACTTTCCTGCTTTAAGCTGGACACAGTCAGATGGTAAAGGACCCAGAGCCGAGAAGTAGGCATCCCTGGTGGATGTGGAGGTCTCATTGGGCTTTCATAGCTGCTCTATGGAAAGGTCAGGCACCACCCAAAAGGGGAATCAGAGTTGGGTGGCTGGAAGATCAGGGTGTCTGTCTAGAGACAGGAGGATGGATAAAACAAACTATGGTGGGAGCAGAGAGAGTGCAGCTTGAGCCTAGGGTCCGGGAGAGCTGTGGGCATCCCTGGTTATGAGCTAGGCCACAGCTGAGGGGAGCCTGGGAGTCTAGACTGAGAGGGTGAGACCTAGGGAAGGCCACAGTCTCTTGCTGCTGTCATCCTGATGTATGACCTCACTACAACCAGCCGGATCACCCATCTGAAGGAGCCCTGCGGAGAGGGCAGCTGGGAGCAAGCTAATGGAAACCCGCCTGGCGCCCTGGGCTGTACCAGGGCCAAGTCCTGCCATGCTGGAGGGCCTGTGGCTCTTGCCCAAGTGGGTGCGTTGTTTCCCACCCTCTCAGGTGGCAGCCTCAGGTGGTGGCCACTTCAAAGAGGCCCCATTTAAAACAGGACCTTGCCTGAGTTTCCTAAGGACCCTGACCAGCCTAATGAGATCATTAAGAGGTTCCTTGTTAAATGAGTTTAAATAAAGTTTGCCTGTAAGGCCTCTGGCTGAGCTCTGTGCCTGGACTCAGTTTTTTAATGTACGTGTGTTTGCAGCCATGTATGTACATAGCAGCGAGAGGGAGAGGGCAGGGTCTGGTTCGGACTATTGGGGATCCTGTCCCATTGCTTTCTGGGAGCATGATCTCTGGCCTGTTACCTAACCATAGCTCTGTGCCTCAGTTTCCTCACCT
Source organism: Hydrochoerus hydrochaeris (assembly GCA_004027455.1). Classification (NCBI taxonomy): domain Eukaryota; kingdom Metazoa; phylum Chordata; class Mammalia; order Rodentia; family Hydrochaeridae; genus Hydrochoerus; species Hydrochoerus hydrochaeris. Next base: position 85,865 of record PVLA01006364.1, on the reverse strand, counting down.
ATAAAAGAAGGCTACTAGCTATACTGCTGAATTGTATTGTAGAACCCTACCAATGGCTCTCCATTGACCTGAAAATGTGGTCCAAGTTCATTAGTCCCCGTGGTTTCCCCACCATTCCCATTTCTCACCCTTGTCTATTTGACCACAGGAACCAGCCCTCTTGATCCAGCCTTCACACATGATTGGATGCATCTTGGAGATCTCTTTGTGTCATCTCTCCTGGCCTCACTTTTCAGTCTATTAGGTTTCAGCTTGCGTACCCCTTCCCGCAGTGCCCTTGTTGATGCATCACACCAGTTCGGGTCTGTTGCCCATGATGGTGCCCAGTGTGTATACAGTAATGTTTGGCCAACTTGCTGGCTTTCTGTGCCTGTTCGTGAACCTTCAAGGGACAGGGACTGTGCCCCACTTCTCACGGTAACCTCAGGCCCTCATGCTTGGATGATTTCTTAGTGAGTCTCCATGGTTGATTTCCAGGTCATTCTCTGGTTGAGAATGTCTCTGAATTCCTCCTATCAGCTTCTTTTTGGAGTGATTGTTTGCTGCTTCTCACCTTCCTATTGGCCTTGACTCAGAAACACCATCACGAAGCCTATACCAGAAACATGGCAGAGGAACGCCCAGGCCCAGGCATCTGAGCCAAGTCTACCTGGACCACATTCCCATTCCTTCATCCACACCACGAGCTTCAACTTCTTGATGTTAACTAAGCCTGTTCCAGCTTGGCTGGCCGGCTTTGCCTGAGAATCAGATGCACATTTCTGGAGCTTTCCAAGTCTGTGAGTCCTTCCCAAATCCCTAGTTGTAGAAGCTCTGCCAGGTACCTAGACAGATGGATTCCTATGGCCTTGGCGGACAGTAAGGTGGAGAAACCTAGGAATGCTTGTAGCTGTGTATGAGACGTCTCCAGCTGTCTGGCCAGCAAGGGTAGGGACACAGCATTTCTTAAGTAGCTTTGGCGAAGAAGGGGAAGGATGAGAGACAGAGTAAGAAAAGTACAGTTGGGGGCAAGGCAATCGAAACCATGGTGACAGCTCTCAGAATGGGTGGAAACCCACACTTCAGGATCAGGCATGTGAGCATGGTGACTTCTGCACCAAACCAGTGCTATTGGAAAGAGTCTAGTGGCTTTAGAGGGGCCACTTGGGCTTAACATGCATCTCCCCAGCAACCAGGCATCTCCTCACAGGGAGCAACCGTGTGTGCGCATATCCGTGTCCCTGTGCGGATATATGTATCTCATCTAGATATCCCAATGAGGACAGATCCCAAATCCTTTCAGCAGTCAATACCGAATAGAAGGTCTGCCCCCTGGGCACTTGCAATCGATGATACTAATAACAACAGATATCATTTGTTGAGCTCTTAGCATGTTTCAGGCTCTGTGCTGAATGCTTTACATCCATCACCTCAAAGACTGTCAGATCCACAAGAGCAGGAAGCCTGTCTGTTTTGTCTCACTGTTGCATCCCCAGGGATTAACAGAAGCCTGACACATAGTAGATGCCTAATACATATTTATTGCATACACAAATAATCCTGCCTATTATCCTTATTTTATAGACAAGGAGCTGAGTCTCAAAGGCTGAGTAACTAAGGTTGTGCTGCCAGAGGGAGGGGGAGCCAAGATTTAAACTCAGGAAAGACTCCAGATTCCTGGACTTAGCTGTGCTCTCTGCTGTCACCGCCATTATCTCAGACCTTGCTGTCAAAGTGTCCTGTGAACCAGCTTCATTGGCATCTCCTGGGGGGGATGTTGGATTTGCAGAATCTCAGCAGCACCCAGGTCTATTGTATCAGAGTCCACATGATAACAAGGCGCCTCTAGGTGACTCAGCGGCCCATTAAAATGCAAGAACCACTGACTCGCCAGCCACCTCACCTCCACAGTCACTCAGGGGGTCTGCGAGCCTCAATCAAACTGCACTTGCCCATGAGGTCCTTTGTCCTCTGCCATGAGACTGCTGAGTGTAATTGCAGTGCTGGCAGCTGTGGGCACGACCTTTAAAATTATTACCACTTAAGGATCAAAAGCATATTTTCACCTTTAAATCAGGCACGTCCGTCTGGTTTGTGCCACCCCAGGAGCATGTTTGTGAGAACAGAGCCAGGGTTTTCTAGCTGGTAGTGGTCTGGTAGCTAGCTGGACAGGACTATCTCCAATGGGGTCTCATCCCCATGGAGACCCTTTGGGACTCTTGGCTCTTCTATATCACATCATGGAGGCTGTGGATTCTCAGCCCTGGTCTCTGTTTATCATGAACAGATGATTTAGTCCAATAATTATATTCATAAACAATTCCCCAATGATTTGAGAGACTGTGCTTGCTTGGGTTTTGAAGCTTATGGGTTTGGTCTTTCAAAACTGTGTGAAGAACTGCTTGTGTAGCAGAAGGAACAGTGAACATGGTTCATGGTTTACTTTAGCCACGCCTTCCCCTGCCCCCTTTTCTCCCCACTCGTTTCCCAGGTCTCCAGCCTGTTGTCCTGTTGTGCCACTGTGGCCATTTTGTCTGTAGACTCTCCTAACAATGTGTGTGCTGCTGCCATTCAAGAATTCCAGTTGAGGATTTGCTCTGGAGCTGTCTGACTTCTACTTACATTTTTATTTCAATCAACAGTCCTTAATCTCAACCACCCAGAGACTATAACATTTGGTTGAGGGGGGAGGTCAGTAATTTTCTCATTCTCAGTGGGGCCTGTGATCCCCAAAATATCCCTGGTTTCTCCTGCTTCTGAACTGTCAGGATGCACATCTGTCTCCTCATTGCACTCAGGTTGGTTGAGCTGGATCTTCTCTGCTAGTCTATGGGTTCTTTGCAAGCGAGGGCAAATGCCAATACCATTCACAGCATGAGACTCTTTCCAAAGTGCATTAGCCACTTCCCTCCAACCCACATGAAAGACCTTGGAAAGTTGTATGTTATTTGCAGGTAATGCTTGATGTGTGGGCAATTTCCCAGAACTTTTAAATATGCTATGGTCTGCCTGCTACAGATTCTTACAAGGCATGATTATATAGGTAGTAAGAAAGGAAGTAGCCTTAGATCTCATCAAGTCCAACAACCCATTTTACAGACGAGGACACCACAGCCTAAAGAAAAAGTCTCTTGCTCAAGGAATTCCTGTCCAAATTAGGGCTAGAACCCAAGTGTTCCAACTTCCCAGATTTCATGCCTGTCCCCCACAGCCTTTCAGGAGGCCCCGATACAAAGAGATATTCTCAGAAGTATCTATAAGATCAATGAATGAATATTGGGTGGGTCAGAGAGCTAATACAAGCACCAGGCTGCAATAGACTTCTTGCATCTTCTTTAGTTAGCTAAAGTAAGTTAATAGAGTCTTGTCCTCTGCCACCCCAGCTCTAGACCAGGCTGATACTGCAATTTGAGACTGAAAAGGCGGAGGGGTTTTTCTCCTTGGAGCTTAAGGTGTTAAGAAGCATTAATGTGACTCCATTTGACTCCAGCCTCAGTTTTTTAGTAATAATACTTATCACCATTTCAGCTTATATGCATTCATTTGGTAATTATTTATTGAGTAACATTTACAAGATGAGTACTGTGCTGGGTTGAAGAGTAAGGGTCAGTGGATACAGATGTGGCTCCTGGCTTCTGGCTCCTTACAGTCTATGAGAGGAAGGTTATGCATTATCCTCACTGGCCATGGAGATGACTGATGGTACAAAGCTGGTGGAACCTAGGAAGTCTAAGCTGCTAGGATCACTTCCTTCTCCTGGAGGGTACAATTGCAGTCACTGTTCTTAACACTAGGACTGGAAGGGATTTAGAGGTCATGCTCTTTGAACCCTTTATTTCATAGGGGGAAACTGAGGCTCAGAGCAGTCACGAGACTGATCCAAAGACATCAGAGAATAAAGATCTGACCAGGACCATCACCTGGGTTGCAGAGGTTGGTCCTGAGAATTGGATCAGACAAAGCAGAGAGGAGGGCACTGCATGTAGGGGTGTGAGAGTGAGGGGGAGGGTGGGGATGCACACAGGGTGAGGGAAACAGGGACTCAGGGAGCCCTGGGTGCCGTAAATTGCAGTGGAGTCAAAGAGGGCTGCCTTGGCTACAAGGCCGAGGTTATAATCATAGGGAAACTGTCATGGGCTCCAGAAACTGAGCCCAGGCCCAGGTCCGATGCTGTCCTCAGGCACTGAGGACCTGGTAGGAAAATGGAAATGTTGTTGTTGAATTTTTGGAGGACTTGTGTGTATCAAGCAGTGGTGTCCATTGCTTCTGACAATGAGGAAATTGTTACCATCCCTACCCTTCAAAGCATCTGAGTGTCAAATAATAATTATTATTTTTTAACAGCAATCTCGGCAGCCATTTATTGGAGTGCGAACATGTGCTGATGATGAGCTGTGAGCCAGCAAGCAGTCGGATACAACCGCTCCTCACAGTGACAGCCACAGCCAGTGTGTGCATCCCGAGTACAGTGGTGAAACTGTCACAGACAGAGACTTGCACAGAGACGGGCCAGCAGTGGTGGGATTAGAACTTGGTACCTCTTGTCTTGACACTCTTCTGGTTTTGCAGCCAGCCCCGAAGAAGATGGGCACTTGAACCTCTGCACAGCCTCTTTCCACATCTGCTCCCCCTTCCTGACTCTCTCTGCCCCACAGGCAAACCCAGCACTGCAGGCCCAGCTGTGACCTCCCTGTGCTGGCACAAAGGCACTTCTTCCCAGCTGAGTCTTGCTGCCAGCTCCTGGGCCACTGGTATCTCCACCGGTCTCCAAGCCCTAGGCCTCAAAGGCTTCCAGTCTTCCTCGAATCCAGAGGGACATAACCAGAGGAAAGGGAGCCCCAAGCCTAAATCCAAGGGACTTGTTTTGCAATAATGCAAAGCTAAGAAGTGAAGAAAACAACTGATCTATCTGGACGATGTGCGTATGACATGGGAGGCCAGAGTTCAGATTCCTCCACCCAAACAGCAGACAGGCATTTTACCTGGTGAAGGGACCAGCGACAGTCAGGTATAGCACTGAACAACAGAATCTCTTAATGAGAAAGATGAAAAGTTCAGTTATATTTTCAACTCTCATACTGTTTCAATTTGATGCTAACATCTCCTTAATATAGCTCCAAGCCTCGCTAATATATGTGTATATATACACACACACATATATACACTAAGAAAAAAATTTTTTTAAAGAGCAAGCCTTGGGCTTGGAGCCTTTGGCAAGCAACAGTATCTAATTAGAATTTAATAGCATTGTTTTTATTGTATTTATTTTTACTTTTAGCTCCTATTTATGGCAGGTGAGATTGGTTTTCCATTTGCAATAATGATTTAAAGTTTCCATTTTAAAGACACTTATTTAAGTTAAAAAAGAGTCTATTTAAAGAAAAACCCTAAACGAATAATAATGCGAGTGGGATACAGACAGAGCCTGCATGGTAAAGGTGGTGTGGGGACAAATGAAATTTGGGAAACACTGACATATATGATGTGGAACAAAGCAGTCATATATTCTGAGAATCAAGGGCCATTGAGTTTTAAAAGCCCAGAATCCTACAACTCCAGAATACACAATCTTAGCATCATCAATCCTAAGACAAGTCATATAATATGTGAGATGCTACAAAATGTAGTCTCTTCCAGAATATTATTAGCCTAATAATAATATTAATAATATTATTATTAGGCTAATAGTAGCCTTGAAGCCACATCAGCCCAATTTCTTATTTTGATGTGGAAAAACTGGGACCCCAAGAGATTAAGGATAGAATGAAATAACACTTGTCAAAGAACCTTTTAAAACACATGTTTTTCAAACATGAGGGATATTTCTAAAGAGTCCCCAAAGTCACAGGATTTAGACTAAGACTTGGGAATGAAATCAGCCTTCTTAGCTAGCTCCTGTCCCCACATCTATGACATCCCTGGGCCCACTTGGGTATGACAGAGAATTTGAGGTTTGGGGGGCCCAGGCCCAGCCTCTGTGATGGCAGGGACACCTGTGAAGAGATGGGAGCAGAGGGAGGGGAGGCGATGGCCACGGGTCCCGGGCCACGGAATGTGCCGTGCTGTGTGAAGCAGACTCGGCCCACTGCATCTTCTCCACACTCTGAGCTATGAATTCCCACTTGCAAAACCAGTGTGTTGCCAGATGGGCTCCAAAGGGAAATCTGCTCTTTGATCTGACTCAGCATCTCTCTGAGACCTCAGATTTTCCTTCTTCCTGTCCAACAGTCAGACACCCAGGCACTTCTATTCCAGTTTCCTAGGGCTGCAGGCTGATTCCTGGGTAAGAGTAGAGTGAGCCATTTCAGTCTTGGAGAGTTTCAATGGGAACCAGGGTATAAGACAAGACAAGCTCTTGCGAGCTATTGATCCAATGAAGAGCAAAGAGACCCAGTAACTAGCTTCTGCAAGAGTGAGCGTCATTTTTCCATGTATTTGGAAATTATGGGCTCTCTTTGGCTAGGGGCAACTGCCCTGAAAATTGGCGCTCGGGGTGTGGTGACAGATGAGACCTCTGGTGAGGTCAGATGTGCCTTTCTGACTAGGTGCTTTCAGGTATCCCACTTTTACAATTGCCCACCTAACCACAGGCACAAAATGTGGCCACACTGTTGAGAGAGAGAGAGGCCTCTGTAGAGGGCAGAGTGGGTCAGAAGTTCCTCCAACCCTACAGCCAGTGGGCCTTTTCCCCTGACCACCAGACATCAACTTGAGTCCAAGTTTCCAGGAGGCCCAAAGCCCTCGAGTTGCCCTCTTCTCGTGGACAGCATCCCTCTGCCAGGCCCAAATTTTCACACTCACTTCTGAAGTGTGTTCTCCCTCCCTCTCCCCCAGGAGCTGTTTCATGTGGCTCCTGGGAAGGGAAACACCACGGGCAGCTGGTTCTCCGTAAGCACATGACCGTGGCAACAACAGGCACCTTTTCCTGAGGTCTCTTGCCCACAGTACCCTGCCCCAGTCGGAGGCCCTTGATATGAGTGATGTGGATTCCTGCTTGAGTTCCAGGTGGCCCTGAAATGGCCCCACAGACACGGCTGACCCTTCCCTGCCTACCCTCTCCCAGACAGGCGCCTGGGGAGAGGAAAGAAAGGACCACTTCTCCACTGCCAGCCTCAAAAGCAGCTTAGCCATTCTCTCCACATTAATCATGGAAAAGACAGCATGGCCTAGCCGGGGAGGGAGAAAGCACCCTTTTCATCTGTCTGCCTGCATGGGTCTTAGCCTCAGCTGGGATCTGTTTCTGACAGCTGTCCCACCATCTCAGACCATTTCACCCTCTTCTGTCGCTGCCCCAAAGGGCAGCAGGATGAAGTCACTGTCACTTCCCTTGGAACAGGGTTGATAGCTCGTCTTGTTGCCTGTGTCCCCTAAACTCCACTCACAGCTTCTTGGCACCCATCCACAGGCTCCCCACCCACCTCCCTGGCCTTACCCTGGGCTGGAGCTGTTAAGTATTTCCTCATTAAAGCCCTGGCCGCTTGCATAGGCCTGGAAGCCAACACCAATAGTTACAACTGCCTCGGAATGTTTGGGCAGATTTCTGCAGTTAGGAGTTTATGAAGTTGACAGATTTTATGGCTGAGGGACCATGTTGGTGTAGAGGGAGTCCATTTCTCTGGGGACTGAATCTGCTGTCTTAAGATCCTAGTGGCAAGAAGAGGTAGGGGAGGGCCAGAAGGAAGACAAGAAGGCTGATCAAGGAGCAGAAGTGGCTGAGCACTGGTGACAAGGTGATTGTTGAGTTAGTGACAGAAGTGTGGGAGAGGACACCAAGGACACGCATGGCCCCAAATGAGGGAGCTCAAACTCCACAAAAGGGGAACACTGACTAATGAGCATCTTTTACAGTCAAAGGAACAGCTGTTTGAGCTTCATGGTTTTCTGTTATCAACGCTGGCAACCGCAGAGCAGGATGAAGGATTCTGGGGTGGGCTTCACAGGGACAGGGCATCATCCTGCTGGATAGAGCTGTGATTTCTGGGGCAGAGGATCCCAAAATGCATGACATTTTGAAAGGTATCTGTGACCAGGCTACTGGATCACACTAGCTGTTGTTTATATTGATGGGCCAATCAAGGGCTATAAATCATGCACCCACGCACTCATTTTATTGACTAAGCACTGAAGAGTGGTGGGGTACAGACACAAGATCCCTCTAACACAGTGGGGCTGGAAAGGGGGAAGTTCACACAGACAGTAAATGTGCAAATGAGTAGAAGGAAGTGTGTGGATGACAGGTGTGCTGTGCAGACTCTGACGTGGACTTGTGGGTAGAGCCTGGGTAGTGGGGGAAACCTCTCTGACAGTGACATTTCAGATGAGCTCCAAGCTCAAGGAGGCAACCAGCTAAAAACCCGAGGAAGAGATTTCTATGCAGAGGGAACAGCCGATGCAAAGGCCCTGCATAGGAATGAGCTGGGACTTGGGGCGGGGAGGCCAGAATGGCAGATAAATAAGGTGTAGGCAAGACTCAGGGAACGGGGCAGCTGGGGGCCTCAGGGAGGATTATGTAGGTCCACGGGAAGGAGGTGAGTGTATATTCTGGGGGCAGCTGGAACTCGCAGACAATTTGGAATGGATTCAGAAGTCCTGAGAGGGGCAGATATGGCTCTCCAGGGATTCTGTGACTTAGAATTCTTCTTCCTGCTATACCATGCTGCCTTCTCACGGCCCTCTGGCTTCTGTGCTCTTTGTGGAAAAGGAGGAAATGCAAGAAGGGATCTGGGTGGGTGTAGCAACCTCCTAAAGCAGTGACACTGAACTTTTCAGAGCTTTCAACGACACACACACAGCCTGCTGTGGCTCACGTGCCACAGGTTTGCCATTGCTGTCCTAGACGGCTATCATGGAGCTGTCGACCACCCTATTTGAAAAGACCTACTTTAACATCAGGCCCAGAGGGGAAAGGGAACCTGCCCAAAACCATATCACATGTTCACAGCAGAGCAATTACCAGACCCAGAGCTCCTGGGTTATCTTTCCACTGTCCACATGCTCTGGGTGACTGTGACACACTCTTAACCTATCAGTCTCTGCAGGTCAGAGCCAGGGTGGGCCCCCTTGCGGCACAGGCAGGGGTCCATCATCGTGAGAATGACAGGCAAAGAGAAGCCAGGAGAACGGCCAGGAAAGCATGTAATTCTTCTCCCTCCCACAGGTAAAACTCCTAACATAACAAACACCCACTTCTTTTCTATTTTAAAGAAATCCATACTTATATTAAAAACATTATTAAGCAGAGAAGTAGAAAAAAAAACTCATTGATGATCTCAACTTCCTCAAACCTAGCCATTGATAAGAATCCAGTATAACATGTACGATACCAGGCTGATTGGTGTCTTGCAGATTTTACCACATGGATACTTCCAGGGTTTGCTTTCTCTGTTAAATGTCACCCCAGCATCTAGAGGGAATCAGTGACACATGAAAGGAGCTGGACTTTGAGATCCTGCATCAGGGTGGCTGTCTTGAGCATGTGGTCTGAGCAGTTAGTTATACAGGATCTCATGCTTAGAAAGGTCCCTTAAACTTCTTAATAATTTATGAACAAGGCACTCATGTTTGCAGGGGGCCTGCAGATTTGGTAACCGGTCTTGCTGGTGGCCGTGTGACTTTAACCTTGCTGTGCCTCAGCGTCCTTGCATGTCAGTTGGGCTAAGCAGAGTGTGTTCCTTGCAGAGTCATGGGGAGATGTGGATGGTCTGGGATTCATGGGGAGCAGCAGTCACTTTGGGACCCTGCTGCTGCTTCTCCTGCAGATTCACACACCTTTCTCCCTCACTCTGGGTAAGGAGGCCCTTCCCTCTCCTGGCAGACAAGTGTCCTGGTCCCGGAGCTCTCTGAATCTGCCTCTGGAACTGCCCCACCCTGAACTCTCTCTACTCATTGGTGGCGCTCATGAGGCTCTCTTCCTACTTTGGCTTGTGCTCATGTGTGGCCGTCTCCTTCTCTCTCCATGGGGGTCTCAGAGTAAGACTGCACAGGTCTCTACATCCCCAAACCTGTGTGAAATGAACAAGGACACCGAGACACGAACGCCAAACATTTTCTAAGAAGCTGCTGTTAGCCAGGCATAGTGGCATGTGCCTGTAGTCCCAGCTGTACAGGAGATTGAGGCAGGGATATCACTTGAGTTCATAAGTTCGAGACCAGCCACAGCAAGAAAGAAAAAAAGAAAGAAAGAAAGAAAGAAAGAAAGAGAAAAAGAAAGGGAGAAAGCTACCATTTTATATAGTGACAATTTCCTTAAATAAAGGATGTTTTGGCAGAGAATAAAAAAGGCAGGAAGGACAATCTGGAAATTAAAGAAATTAAATCCTAAAAAACAGAGTGTCACTTTAAGAAATCTACATGGTTTTCTGTCTCAGTCTTACAGGTCTTGGGCCAGAGCTGGGGTTGCTTCTTTAAACTGCTGAAGGAGACCTGGTCTCCTGACTCCTGACTCTGAGTTTTTTCAGTCACAGTTGTGATTTTTCAGGGGTTATTTTTTTTCCATCTTGAAAGAGCAGCAGGGTCCATCAGCTCCAAAAACTGTTATTAATCCTTAAAAAACTTCCATGTTCCAACCAACATGTGGGCATGCTTTTGAATGTTTGCAGTGCCTCCCTTACCCTCTCAGCTTTCAAGAAGCGGGACTTCAAAGGCTGTTTCCCTGATGAAATAAACACTGGGCCTGGAGGGAGGGGAGAGAGCAAAGCATGAGTTTGAGGAGTGGAAAAGAAAATTGTATTTTCTTCTAAAAGGGATCCAGACCGGTCACTGTATGAATGGCCTCTAGTCCAGAGGACAAACACTCAGGAGGCTGAGGACAGGGCTGGGGGTGTTCATGGGAGGTGGTGACCAGTCCCTGCACCCTGAGTGTTCCAAGGGAGGCTCTGTGTACTGGGGCCGTGTTAGTGACATGGAAATACGTCACTGGGCTTCAGAGCTAGACTTCAGAGCATGCTGGGTCCAAAAATGGCCTCTTGTCTTAACAGTGATGTGGATGTAACTCTTCCATGCCTCAGTACTCTCTTCTGTGAGGTGGGGATAAGATTTTTGGTGAGATCGAAACCAGTTAAAGCAAGCATCAGCTCGTGCAACTGTGTCTCGCACGGACATAGGTAAACACTAGCTGGAGGTCAGCTATTGCAATCACTGGCGAAAGTCTCTAGAGGACAGGATCACTTTGAATTCCCTTCTCCAAAGCCTCCCTGAGCTTGGAAAGTTCTACAGTTCCAAGCCCCGTTATCAGAGAGAGCTTGATTCCTAGAAAAGAAGCAGAACTTTTGCTCATCCTGAAGCCTACTCTTCAGGAAAGAACCCGGGGAACCCTGTTTAGCTTCTCACAGAGGCCAGGTTCACAGGCCTCCAACTGCAAAAAGGACAGCAGTGGCATCCACAGGGCGATGTGATGAGGGGACAGGTGTGGTGCAGGAAGCTACTTGTGACTTTGTACCTGCCAGAATTGCTGCCTTGGGTGTCCTGCTGTGTTCCCTGGGTCAGCCAGGTCCCAACTTGGGCTGAAATGTGGAGTTGTGCCTGAGACTCAGGAAGGGACAAGATGAGGGAGGACAGAGGGTGGACAGAGTAGAGGGAGGGTGCCTAAAAGGGAGGCTGGGGCTGAGCAAAGAGGAGGGGAAAGGCCCTAACTTAGCTGCAGGTGGTCTGGGCAAACTGACAAGAAAAGGTGCCCAGGAAACAGATAGAGCAGGCCCTGGCCAGGAAGGGGGAGCCCTGGTCCTGAACTGCCGTGGTCCTTGCCTCCTAGGGAGTCACTCAGGGCCTGTGTCACTTCCTCTGAGCCTCGTGCCCTTGCCCATCCTCTGCTTCGTGGTCCCCGGCGATCTGTTCTCTCCCTCAGCACCGACTGCAGTGCTGCTTTGTTATGTGGGCTCCATGCTAGCTTCTGTCTTCCCCGGTAGACATGGATGAGGTCCAGAAGACATGGGCATCAGGACTGCCCCCGCGCCCCACGCCTCAGCACTGGGCTGGGGCACAGCTGGCTGCAGTAAATATTGGTCAGACAGATAGACTGGAGGCAAAATGACATAGCAACAACTAGGCTGAGAAAACTGTTTTGTTAGTGATCTGAGATTCAATTCATGTATATGGCTAAAGGCTTCCTTCCTTTCTCTTTTCTCTTTCCTTCCCTCCTCCTCTCCTTCCTTTTTTTTTTTCTCTTTCTCTCCTTCCCTTTCCTCCTTTCACTGTATACATACCAAGTACTGACTGGGTCCCCGATCCTCTGTGAGGCACTGGATCCTCTGTTGAACAAGATAGAGAAGGTGCGTGTTATTATGACACTTGTATTCTAGTGAAGAAGCCTGACAAAAAGGTAAGCTACTAACAAGAATGTGGCACGCCATTTAGGGAAAACCATCTTGGGCTTCAGGTGTGGCCAGGGTGTTAGGGTGGGTAGGAAGGGAAATCTTCGTGGGACGGGGAGGGTCTGAGTGGAGTGAAGAGACGCACACACAGGTGTGGGATAGTGTTCTGATGGAGGGTGCAGCAGGAGCCCAGGACAGGCAGTGCCAAAAGTCCTGGTTGTGCTCTGGAGATCTGAGCCAGAAAGGTATCTGCCAGGGCCACCCTCTTCCTTCTGAAGGAGGAAAGAGCCCGGGCAAGGGTGGGAATTGCCCAAGCGTGACAGGGACAGAGCAGGGACCGATCCAGGAGTCCTGGGCCTTGTCTGAATCTTGCCTCTGGGCAGGTCCTCAATTCTTAGAGAAAGGGAGAGGCACTTCCTGAAGCCCCAGGCTAGGCTAATGTTACAGGAAGGAAAGCTGGCGGGACTTCTGAGAGACTCTCACCCAGGCTTCTCAGCTGCAGAGGGAAGGACTAAGGAGGAGAAAGGGCCAGGAACCGAGCAGGGCTCTCTCAGAGGGTCTGGCTGCTGCAAAAAGGGAGGCCAGGGGCACAAGAGCTGGGTAACGACTGCTTGAGAAATCATGTGGACAATTTCCTGCATAGACGATGCTTGCTTTCCTACAAAATCAGTATTAGATGAGCATTTATTCAAGATTACCATGTGCTAGCCACGTGGTGAATTAATTGCACTGCCTCAAATTTTAATCTTGGCAACAACCATACGGCGTGGCAACCATTCTCCCCATTTTGCAGAGAAGGAAATGGACTTCTGGAGCCAAATGATCCCAATAAGAAAGGCCAAGAGAAGGGGTGAGTTTGCAGAGAAGCCTGGGAAAGGGGGTGGAGGGCTGAAGGTATAAATACAGCAGTGCAGACACACTACTCTCGCAGGAACTGCCAAGCTCATGCCAGACATACACGGGGCGTCCAGGGCCTAAGGGGAGTTTTCTCATCCATGCGCTTCACATTCGCTCTGCATTTGGCCTCAGGAATCTACCTGTTAAAGGGTGGAGGTCTTTTCTTCATCTCACCAGGAAGAATAAGGTCCAGGAAGAAGGACGTGTCCCATGTCCCATGTCCTTCTGGGAGCTGAAGACAGCACCCAGGTACCTGGAACCCAGACTACTCTCCTGGGTGCCTTCTCACTCCTAGCTTCTGTGGCCTCTGTGACAGAAACCAGAGACCAAGCACCACGTTTTCTGATTCCCTGTGCTATGGGTTAAATTGGGTCTTCCAAAGTCCTCACTCTACTGATCCCTGAGAATGGGAGATTATTTGGAAACAGAGTTTTATAGATGCAATGAAATTGAAATAAGAAAGTGCTGGTTTGAAAAGGGTAGGAGTGGGGGATGCTAATTCAGTGTGACTAGTGTCCTTACAAGAAGAGAAGAGCCACACATGGAAGGCACACCTGGTATCCAAAGTGACCCTCCAGGAGTAAGAGAGAGCACACCAAGCTTTTAAGAAACTAAATTCATAAGAGTCCCCCTTTTTGCAGCCAGGGAAAGCTGAAACCAGAGCCTGCTCATCTTGGCACAAACCTCACTGATGCTCAAGGTACCCTCCTACCTTGGCCTGAGCCAGTTCAAAGCAGACACTGTCCTTTAGTCCTACTGTGTGCAAAGCCGCATGCTAGCAGTGTGGAAGGAGACAGGAGATCCAGACGGTGAAGACACAATTCTGCTCAAGAAGCTGACAACCTATGGAGTGTGGCAACATGGTGCAACTTGCTCAGGGTGTGGGTAGAGTGCATTTGCACTTGGGGGACTATGAAAGGTTTCATGCAGATGGTGACATGTGCATAAGGTCCCCAAAAGGCAGGCAAGGTTTCACCAAGCAGAAATAATGCTGCTAGTTTAATCCTTAAAAATATCTCACTATGTGCTTTCTACAACGGCACACTGAATCCTCACTGCAGTCCCATGAGCAGTAGAGTCACACAGACTACTTATGTTTTATGGGGAAACAGGCCCAAAGAAGGTAAGGACCAGCCCCAGAGCACAGAGCTGGAAAGTAGCCATGCACAGCTGCAAAAACCAGCAGTCTGTCTCTGCATGGTGACCAGTCAGGACAGAGACAGAGGTAACTATCATTCTTGGCAGAGATGAATGCATGGCATGAAGATGGGAGAGTAGAAGGCTTTTAGGAGAAGTGGGTAGTTTTCCAAGGTAGTGGGCTCGGGAAGGAGAGCTTTCCTCTACACAGAATGTGAAGGCTTTACTTCAATCTTGGCTTGGCCAGTGTGCTGCACAGCACAGCAGTTAAGACCCTTGGCTGGGGAAGGGGGCTGGGTCTTCAGTATGATTCCGGATGGCATGCTGTATTCATCAGAATAGCTTTCGTTATGCCGCAGGAAAAAAAAAAAAAATGACCTGAAAGTCTTCATGGCTTCTAACACCCCAGCTTATTTCTTGCGGTGTTACATAATCATCATGGCTCAGCGGGGGGTTTCCTCTCCTGTGCACCATCCCTGCTCTGGAACCCAGGCTCCTGAAAAGAGATTGCTGGACCGCCTCACCCACACTGGGAATTAACATGTTCTAGCCCAGCAGTAATGTGCAATTCAAGAAGAGCTGAGCTGGTCACGTGGCCCCACCCAATCACAAAGGAAGCAGGAGGTGGCCATCTTCCATGAGCCAGCCAGGCAGAAAGCCAGAAATGTTTGCTGAGCAGCAGTAATGATGATCGCAAAGCTAAGCCGCATTAAACAACAGTGAAGCACAGAGTGAAACACCAATTTCCTTTCCCATCTCATCTCAGCTCTCAGATTATTTCAAGGAGAAAGCCTGGGTTAAGTACCGGCATGTCACTGACACCTTCCCACACCTGCTCCTCTCTCACCAGTGAAGGACGGGTCTCAGGATCAGACCAGCAGCAGTAGCCAGCTAGAAGTTACTCATGCTATTCACTCTTATAGCTTTTATTTTCACCTTTGTCCGATAGGAATTTGTGTTAATAATAAGAGTAAAAGCTTGCCTTTGAGAAAAGAATTTAACACAAGTAAGTAAAACACCAAGAAAAGCATAGTAAGCCTTAGAGTCAGAAGCTGGGTTCAAATCTGGAGTCAGAAGCTGGGTTCAAATCTGGATTCTACCTCAGACAGGTAACAAGACTCTCAAAGCCTCAATTTTTCCCATTTGTAAAATGGCAGTAACCCGAGTAATCACACCACGAGGTGACTATGACATATTGATCAAATTTCCACCATTCTCACTACCTGACCCACTGTAAGTTCTCAATGATAGTAATTATTAGTTAAGTGGCTCCTGCCCTCTCCTAGCCTCAGTTTCCCTAGCTGTGAAGTGGGTTTGGGATATGATCCATGGCAGGCTATTGTCTTTGCTTCG
This sequence comes from Hydrochoerus hydrochaeris, assembly GCA_004027455.1. Taxonomy (NCBI): domain Eukaryota; kingdom Metazoa; phylum Chordata; class Mammalia; order Rodentia; family Hydrochaeridae; genus Hydrochoerus; species Hydrochoerus hydrochaeris. The sequence continues at coordinate 70,191 of PVLA01006364.1, read as the reverse complement.
GATAGTTGTGGTAGATGCTGGTGCTTGGACTTCATGGCAGGGAGAGGGTCCCAGGGAGCCCGAGCACCCCCGCCCTCCGCTGCCCCCTCCCTCCCTGCAGGTGTGGTGCTGGACCTATGGCTGACAGCTGTGTTTTCTTTGCTCAGCAAAAGACTTAAACAGCAGAAATCAGTTGATCCCCCCATCCAACTTTCAGAAAGCCTCACCTAGGGGGGCCAGGTGAGAAAAACCTCCTTGTGTCTGGGGTCGGGGCGGGCTCTGCATTCCTCAGATTCAACCATCAGGCAGATTTGCGCCTGGAACACAGCTGGAAGGCCTGGACCTCTGTCAGAAATAGCACCACACTGGGCCAGGGTGGCTTTGCTGTGGCCTCCTTGCTCGCTCCAAGGGCCCTGCTGGTGCTTGGAGGGCTGAGGGTCACAGCAGCAGAGACAGGACACGAAACGCCCCTTGTGGAAAGGGTCAAACTCCTTTCAGCTGTGTTCTGCTTCTGTCATCTGGGGGTCTTGTTCTAGAAGTGCAGTACACAGAGGCAAGGACTTGTGATGGAGTTAACCTATGCTAACAGTCCGGAAGGGCTGCGGCTGCTGGGCTCATCCCCCATATGGCCCGGTTCCTTGCAGCCCTCCCTCCTCTGGCTGCGCCTTCCGTACCAGGCCTCCTCCAGGCATGGACACCTGCCTCGCCCTCACCCTTCCCCTGCTGCAAACGTGCCTGCCTCTTCTCTGGACTGCCTTCTTCCCCGTTCCCACCCTCACATCTCCACAGAGCCAGAGCCTCGTGGAAGAGGCCGCTCTGCTGCTGCTTCCAGGGGGCCTCCCCACACACCCACCCTCTCTGTGACGTTCCTCCTATTGTCCTCCTGCCTACTCACTGCCTTGTGTTTCCCACTGGAATGTAAGTTCCATGATGGCAGAGACCATGCCGGTCACTATCTGTGTTTTTTTTCTGCTCAGCAAAGACCTTCACCAAGAACATCAGCAATCGCGTGACCCTTCCTATCCTGCCGAAAGCAAGAAGAGCCCCTGGATAGTATTTCTTTTATCTTAATAATAGCTACCAATCTGATGAGCTTTCTTAGTGTCCAAATCATGACAAGTGCATTACATACATGTGCTCATTTAGGACTTCGAAGCCCAGAAGGGTGGGCACTGGTTTTCCCAATTTCAGATCCCCAGAGAAGACAAGTACTTGCCAACGTCACACTGTGAGCCCAGCAGAGTAATTCCAACCCCATCTGCCAGGTTGGTCTGTGCTTTCAGCCCCCACCTCTGATACCCAAAGGTGGGCTGTACCTTGTCCTAAGGGGAGTGGTGGGACGGTCAAGACTCCTCCCTGCCTTCTGCCATCTTCACGTGCCCGGGCAGTTGCTAGTACCTTCCCCATCGTGTTCCTCCACAGAGAGTGGATGAGGGCAGCATCCACCTTCTGGGCAGCACGGGCATGGCTGGGGTCTCTGAGTCATCTGAATCCCTGTGGCCCCACAGGTCAGCTCCCGGGCTGTCAGGCTGTGGTCCAAGGCTATTCATCCACCTGGCACTTTGATCTCGCCCACCTGGAGGTTGTGCCAGGCTCACCCAGATACACAGGAAGGGCTCGAGGCTGAGCTGTGGTGCTCTCAGACTCTAAGAATGCTGCTGACTCACAGTGACTCAGGGGCTATGTAGGCCCAGCGCTTGGGAGGGAGGAGAGGGTCTTGTGGTGGAATCCTGGCCAGGCCCCATCTTGTGACCTGAGTATGGGGAAGGCTCTGTTCACACTAGCAATAGCTATTATCTAGCTCCAAAACCTTTTCCTCTAGCGGCTTTTGTTTCCCTGTCTGTGCATGGAGCAGATGCAGAGAGTGATCCGCTGATGCTGTCATCCATGATTAAAATGATGCAAGTGAGTGAGAACCAGGTTTCTGATGCTAGTGTGAAGAACTGGGACTGGACTTTGTGGAGGCCAAAGTTGTGGGGCTGGGCGTTGGGAGTCTTGGGTTCCAGTCTCATCCTTGGTATCAACACACTGTGTGACCTTTGTAACATTACCTCGTCTCTTGGAGCCCCCATTCCTGTATCTGCCAAAGACCAACTTCCTATGGGCAGAGTGCCCTGTCACTGACTAGACTTTTGCCACACTTGGCCCTCTGCTGAGACTGTTCTGGCCACCCACCACTTCATCTTCAAGGGGCTGTGCAATACCACTTCATCAAGCAGCCTCCCGAGTTTTCTGTTCAGAATTAACTTCTCACAGGTACTAAAATGATGCATGAATCTATATTTGATGATGTAGAAAATGTCTGAAATATATTGTGAAAAAATAGGAGACAGAATAAAATATATAAAATGTGTTTCTATCCATATATATATATATATATATATATGCATAGGAAAAAAGCCTACTAGGATATATATGTAAATTATGATAATATCTGAATCATAAAAGTTGTGTTGATCTTTATTTTTTCTTAATATTTTTGAGGTTTTCTACATTGCACAAAACAAGCACATTGCTTGTCTAAACATAAAGGCAATTGTACTTCTTTTTGATCCAAAAAGTTCATTCTAGACTAAAGCCTGAGTGTTGGTTCTGGTTGGTCCCCATTTGTCTGGGTCTATGTAAGTCCCTTCTCACCAATGACATGGAAAAGTGGTACTCTGCAAGCTTAATGGAACGTGGATGGAAGTTCTATGTTTTTACTTCTCATTCTGTTCCTACCAGTTCTTGAAAGATGGTTAATGCTATTTATAAATTGAACTCACTTAGATCTAAGTAGTCACATATCGTTAGTATCTACCATATTGATGCAGTAGTTCTAAATTCTCTCCACATCTTGGCATTTGACTGAGTCACATTTTATTTATTAAAATTTCATTTTTCTAGAAGTATCCTGACTCCTACTTTTAGGAGAGTGATTCTTCCAAACTGCAACGAAGTGACTCCAATGAGAGTGGCCATTTTTTTTGTAGATCCCTCCCCTAGCTTTGGTTGATTGGCCAGGGTGGACATCTGACTCAAATTTGGCCAATCGGAGACGCTTTCTGAGAATTTTAAATTTCATTGTGATGAAAATCATCTAACCAAAAATGAGTCACTGTAAGCCATCTCAATGGCATTTAGTACGTGCATAATGTTAAACAACCACCACCTCTAAGGAGTTCCAAAACTTTTTATCATTTGCAAAGGGAACTTTCTCTATTCCCCCTTCTACCTTTGGCCTTTGACAATCACAAATTCATACTTTATTTCTATGGATTTGCCTATTACAGATATTTCATATAATATATGAACTTTAGTGTTTGTTTTTTTTTCACTTAACATGATGTTTTTTGACATTTGTTTGTGTTGTAGTGTATATCAGGACTTCATTTATTTTTATGGTCGATTAATATTCCATTCTCTGTACTTCCTAAATTTGGGTTAGTTCTACCTTTTGGCAGTAAATAATGCTGATGTGAATATTCATGTGCATGTATCTGTTTGAGTTCTTGTTTTTAATTCTTTTGGATGTTTTCCTAAGAGTGGAATTGCTGGGTCCTCTATAGTAACTCTTTGTAAGGTGGTAACTCTATGTTGGCTTTGTGAGGACCAACCAAACTATTACACAAGTCAGAGTCCCTTTTGTGGCTTAAGCTGGCCAGTTGGGTTTCTATCACCCCAACACTCCAGGTGACTATGCTCTAAGTGCTAAGTCAGTCTTGTTTTTTTTAATCGGGTGGAGGAATTGAACTCATGCCTGCTCTTGCAAGGCAGGTGCTTATGCCACTGAGCTAAATCCCCAGCCCCTAAGTCAGAGTCTTGATGCTCGATATGTTGAAGCTGTTCTAGGAAAAAACTCCACAGTGCTAGCCACTGAATTTGAGCCTGGAAGTTACAGCTCAATCATGTTTAGTTTCCTCTACTCCTTCCCAGGTCATGGACCAAGGTTTCAGACAGAGCCCTAAGACAAACTCACCTCTTCATCTGATGGAGAGAAGGGCAGGGAGGCTGGGGCAAAGGTGGGCAGCAGGTGGGTTGTAGGAGGAAAAAAGAGCTGGGGTTTCTCTGAGGCCATCTGAAGGGAAGCTGGAGGCCAGGTCAGGGGAGAGAGAGGAAAAGGTGGAAAGAAAAACTGAGCCGAAGAGCCAATGTTTAGACGGCCTTTCACAGCGTAACTGAGAGAGCCTCTGGTAGCCAGGCATGAAGGCAACTTCCTTTTAGGTTCTGAGTGTGTGTGTGCTACTGAAGCGAGCACTTAGGTTCTGAGTGTGAGTAACTCCAATCTCATTTTCTAGACAAAGGAAACGAATGTAAAGTGGTAGAGAAGGGCAGTTTGGGAGAGAAAAGCCAGGCCACTCTGACTCCTCCATTCTCTACAGATGCACATCTGAGCTCAGGGCCCACAAGAGCAGACTGCCACAGACTGTTTTCACAAAAAGATCTGGCAAGCAAAGGAGACCCCAGGACGAGGCCTAAAGTGAGAGTCAGGAAGTCCTAGCTGTCGGTGATGGGAGAAAAACCCAGGAGTCAGGGGCAATGAGTCTGGATGGTAAGGACAGCCACAGGAGCATCCTGACAGCAAAATGGTTTCTATACAAATGGAAAGATAATCCGCCTTTCCCTCTTGCACCATTAGTTGAAATTTTCTTTTTAGTTTTGGATAACTGGACTGCAGAAGACACGAGGACTTCGCACATGGATGTTTTCACTGGTCATAGTACTGCTGAGGGTTTTTTGTTTTTTGGTACTGGGGATCAAACTCACGACCTCACGCTTGCTAGGCAGGTGCTTACACTGCTGAGCTAAATCCTCGGCCCCTTGCTGAGGGTTTATAGCCTGTCACCTGGGACTTGTAATAAATTCTGATTGAATGAATACATGTTTGCTAGTTTGCTATGGCTGCCATAACAAGGTAGCTCTAACTGGGTGACTTGAACAACAGAAATGCATGGTCTCACAGTTCTGGTGGCCAGAAGTCTGTGATAAGGTGCTGCTTCCTTTTGAGTGCTATGTGGGAATCGGTCTGTGACTCTCTCTGGCTTCTGGGGACTTGCAGGTGATCTTTGGCATGCCTTGGCCTACAGAATCATCATCTCAACTTGGGTTTCATTTTTACCCTGTGTCCTCCCTGTTGATTTCTATCTCCGTGTCCAAATTTTCCTCTTTGTAATAAGGATAGCAGTCACATTACATCAAGGATCCACTATACAGATCCCTTTTTAACCTGATTACCTCTGTATGGACACTATTTCCAAAAAAGGTCACATTCTCAATACTTGCAGTTTTTTTAAAAAGGGTGCATAATTCTATCCATAACAACAAGACACCCATCACAAAGGAAAAAAATTATGACACATTTATAATTCTATGCACTATATTATAGAAGATATTCTTGACAGGAAATAATTTCCATTCTGCCTAAACATTTCTGAGCTCCAAGTCCTCTGTTTCCAATTTTACAATTCTGATAATTGGAAGAATTTTCCACAGCCTGGCTTCTGGCTCCCTGAATTTCACTTCTGTTCAATACATATGCTTCTATTGCCAGGTCGCACTGGAAGATGCACTCACATTTCTGTCCAACCTTGGAGCCTGCCCCGTTGGGTCATTAGGCCAGGTGAATCGGTCCAGTGGTAGCAGGAGAGTCCAGGGAGACATATGTATGCAAGACAAGTTGACCAACCTAAGTATACATGGAACCTAGAGTTCCACCATGTTCCAACTAAATGTACCCCCATTGTACTTCTCCTGAGGCCCCCTTCCCCATGCCATAGCTATTCTAAAGCCTCCAGACAGGAGGAAAAATGACAGGGAGGAGGTCAAGAGTGAAGAGAGTCATGGATCAAATGGACTTCAGTTGAAATGAGGATCAAATTTTGCAGTAGCATGTGACCATGTAAACATGTTGTTAGGGCCATTCTCAGGGCTCAGAGAGGGGCCTGTGCCAGGGAGGTGAGTCTGCTCAGGGTGGGCACCATTCCCCATCCTAAAAATCCTTACTAATGTTCAAGCAGGAGAAATTACCCATCCACCATGCATCAGCCCCTGTGTTTGAAACTCATGGGAGCAGAATTAAACAAAAATTCAATTTGTGACACTTTAACCTCCAACAAAGAATTGGTCTGGAGAGTCTGGGTTTCCACCCATGATGGGTCGGTGGATAAAGTGGGAGAAAACTACCCTCAGGTAAGGCTAGAAAATGAGGCCATTGCTGTGATAAATATATTGACTGCTCTTATAAGTAGAAGCATCTTCCCAGGACAACCCTGATGCTGGAGCACTTTAGCAACCAGGATGCTGGCCTGAAGGAAGAGTCCATCAATTAAACCAGGAGCATGGGCGTTGACACCCCCAAATCAGACCTGAGCCTTGCTGCTTGCAAGCTCTCCTCTGTTTGGAGCCTCGGATCTGAAGTTTGGAGCCTCAGCCTTTAGGTACAGCCTATCTTGGCCCAGCAAATTCCTGCTGAGCAGAAACTTACTAAACTTACTAATTCTGGCCATTGTCAGAATTAGTAACTAACCCGTGTCAGCTGCCCAACTCTGCCTGTCTCATCGTCTGCTCAGCATTTATCTGGACCAACACTCTTAGTCATCTAAAGGACTCTTACAGTAGGGTGCTATTCCCTCTAAACCTCAGTGGCTTCAGATGTCAAGGAAGTGACCCTGGACTGTCCATTCCAAGAGGGCTAAGAGATCTGAGTTATCCAGCCCTGTAGGCTCAGTCCCAGTGAGTGGAAGGCATGTGGCTCTTGCCTGTGGAGAAAATCAGAGGGGCAAAGAGATCCTTGACCTCTGTGTGGAGCAGACAGTGCACTTGCAGTAGTTGGTACCTGGTCAGTTGCCGGTGACAGACACCAATACAAATTGGCATGAGAAACAAGGAATGTGCTAGTTCACCTAGCTGAAGTACAGGGCTAGTTCCAGCTGCAGGTATGCCTGAAAGATTCTTGAGCCACAATGCAATCATTAAAAGACTCCATCCTTCACCTCTGCACTTGGCTTTCCTGTCTTTCAGAGATGGCCTCAGGCTCGGCCAGGCTTCTGGTCTTCTTGCTCCAAGTCCAACAGAAGAGAGACAGTCTTGTTCTCAAAAATCCAAGCAAAAACCTCAGAAAGGAGTTTCAATGAGCAGATTTGGGTCACTTGCCCATTCCCAAACTGGTCACTGCATCTAGGGTCAGTTGATTCTCTGGTGGACCACGCCTGGCTTCTGGAATTGACCCATCAGTGGAGCAGGAAGTCATTTTTCAAGGAAAATCTGGGTTTTGTCACCAGAGAAGAGGAAATGGTGGCAAGATGAACCACAGGTACCCAGCAGGGCATTTAACTGAAGGCTAGACATTTGGGTAAATGTCCCTTGCTCTGAGCCTCAGCCTCTTTGTGCGCTGTTGCTGACAATGAGGGCACTAACAAAGTCCCTGCCCTTCTTTCCACCTTAGAGCTTTTGTGAGGTCCTAATGAGGCTGTGAGTTATGGTAATAGCTAACATTTATTGAGGCATCACTAGGCATCTGGCCCTGTGCAAAGTAAACCCTTTACACATTTATTTCAGTCTTTACAACCGCCCTTCTTGCAGATGAGAAGCAGTTGGGAGAGGTTACAAGGCTCCAACACTGTCACACAGCCAGGAAGGGTGGAGCTGGTTTAAAGCAATGCCCTCAAGCATGCAGCTATATATAAACTGTAAATAATTTTACAAGTGTAAGGGATTATTAGTAACAGTCTGACTGTTAATAATAGTAATTTTTTAAAACCCTGAAAGGGAAATTCAAATAAATTCAAATAAGTGTTTGTTTAGCACCTACTATGGGCTGATCACTCACCAGGGGCTTAGAAGGAGACGTATAAATAACCATGAAGCAGGCTCTCTGTGATCTGACAGAACCATAAACACACCCCTGGGGAGAGTGAGGAGCAGGAGGGAGGGAGGGCAGTCAGGAAGGGTCTCTTGGAAAAGATGGGATATAAGCTGGGATAAAGATTAAAGAGCTTCAACAAAGGGGGAAAGAGAAAACCAATGTGTAAGTGACCCAAAGGCTCCAAAGACTCAGAGCAGAGTTCTTGGAGAAGGGTTAAGAACTTCCACGCAGGGCCAGGGGTTTAGCTCAGTGGCGTAAGTGCCTGCCTGGCAAACATGAGGTCGTGAGTTTGATCCCTGGTACCAAAAAAAAAAAAAAAAGAACTTCCGTGCAAAATAACTTTCACACCAGCAGAAGCTTCAAAAGTGATTGACTAAGTGGAGCCCAGCAGTTGCCATGGGAACAGAAACAAGCTTCAACCCTGTCATTGCTGAGCATCCCTGGCTTTGAGCAGTCTAGCCAAGGCCAGGAGACAGCAGGAGTGGGGCTGGGCTGTTCCTTAGAAAAGCCCAGTGAGATTGCTGCACTGGAAAACTGATTCTTGCTTCACAGGGAGGCAGAGCTGACAGGTGACACCTGGGTCTGAGAAGATTGGCAGCCAGAGGAAGCCTCTATCTCGATAGACTTTGAGATATCTCCAAGCCACTGGAGCAGGCAGAGGAGCCACAGGGAGGGAGTGCGGAGAGCAGGGAGCAGGCCTTGGAGTGACTTCCAGGATGCTTCCATTCTGACTCAGCATCCACGGTGGGAAGTGCTGAGGTGGCTCCACCAGGATGTTGGTGCTTGAGGGGCAGCCTTCTAGGGTGTAGAACCCAGATGTTCCTAGGTCTCCTCAGTCCCCCCGGGCCTCAGGAGCATGCTTTGGCCATTCCAATGCATATTCCAATGCACTAGGGATATTGGCACCTGAATACTTATGTGCAGGGAGAGGAAAAACTCAGAAAAGGCCCATCGAGAGTCTGGGCAACAAGAGGACACATAGTGTGATTTTTTTTTTTTTTTAATATAGTCAGCATTAAGATTTGAGTGTCAAATCCTGGCTTTGACATTTTCTAACTGTGTGACTGAGCAAATCTTTTCTGTGTTTCTCAGTTTCCCCATTTTAGTTACTTTTCTCATTGGTAAGACAAAATATCTGACACTCTAGGTTAAAGGAGAAAAAGTTTATTTAGCCGCTCACAGTTTGTAGAGGTTTCAGGTCATAGCTGGCTCCGAAGCAGGGTGGCCTAGCAGAGGGGCCTCACAGAGGAGAAACAGTGCATAACTGGCAGAAGGCAATGAAACAGCAAAATAGTGAATGACAGATTCTGCCAGCCTGGGGCTTAGCTGTCTCTAACACGACATCCACTCAATTGGGCACTGGCCCTGAGAAACAATTAGTCTCTCCAAAAGTAGCTTCTATGTTCTTCTAGTTCCAGAAACAAAACAAAACAAAACAAAACAAAACAAACAAAACCTTCCACTCTCTTTTTGCGCATGCGCGCCGAGCCCTCCCCAGCCCAAGTTTCCACAATCACCCAAGCGTCCCACCCTCAGCCCAACTCCATAAAAACCTCTTCCCAGCTCCACTTTTGGAGGAATCTTGCACTCTTCTGCAGCCCTCCCATGCCCGCAATAAAGTCTCTCCTCTCCATCTCTCTATCATCTCTATCTCTATCTCTCAACTGTGCTAAAAAAACCTAATAGTGAAGAAGGAAAGAAGCAAGAGACAACAACAGACCTCTTTCTGTCCCTTATAGTCTATCCAGGCTACCCACTTAGGACATCCTTAATCTAGCATCATACCACAAACCCATCCAAGCATCACATCCTTCATCCCAACATCACACAGTCTAGATCCAACCACCTCTGCAAAGCCCCACTATGGCTGCATGAGGCTTTGGGTAAACATCCAGCTATAAGCCATAATACTGTCTGTGAGATACAGTTGATGATAATTTACCTACCTCACAGGACTATGTGAGAACTAAGTGAGATAATTGATGCAAAGAATTGTGTATGGTACTTGGTGCATGGTAGCTATTAAACAAATACAAACTATTATACTGCTTCCAAATGTCACTTTGGAATCAATTCAGGGTCCCCACCCCCAACTTCCAACCCCAGGCAGGGTACAGTTATTTGTGCTAAAAGCCAGCTTCTCTAGATACAGTGGATGATAACAATGAAAACATTAATTTCACTGCTGGGACTTACTTGCTTTTGTGTCACCAGAGACCCTTATCATGAAGGAGGTAGATTAAGTTTTGTCATTGACTGCCAGGTGCTTGAGCATCTTACTCCAGGCAGCAAATAGCCATTGCAAGTTTTGTAGGAGAAGAATAACTGGATCAGGGGAGTACAGTTTTTTGTCCTGGGCTATGTACTTGTAGGAACAGAATCTAAGTATATTGATAATTGAATCTAAGTATAGGAACAATATCAACAGCTATTATTTTGAGGGAATGTATTACACATGAAGTTATAGAGCTTCACATGTCTATTGTATTCCTTGTAACAATATTATGCAGTGGGTACTATCATTCCCATTTCATTAATAAGAAATTTGGGGTCCAGAGAGATTAACTTGGGTAGCTAAGCCACACAGATAGCAAACAGTAGAACTGTGACAGAACACAGGCGAACTGGTACCAAGGATCTTATATTTAGCCAGGATGATCTTCTTTTCTTCTCTGAATCTCCAGAGACCTTTAGGATGTAGGCTGAGAGGGCATAGCCTACCATCTTCACTTTTAGGACCCTGATATTTGTTTCAGACCCTCTTTTACCTTTCTCTGAGAGTTCACCTCTTTCTTTGAGTGAGCAAGCATGCACATGCGTAGTGTGTGTGTATGTGTGTGTGTGTGAGTGTGACAGGAAAACTTCAGTTGACCAGTGAGGACAGAAGTCTCCAGACATCAAAGTGGGCAAAGCCCTGGATGAATGGGCTGCCCATGGTCCTGTTAGGTACTGGCAGAGGCCACAGCGGGAACTTCTGAGAGCACCGAGAACTGGTCCTTTCACACGGCCTCCCTTTGAGCTGGCCTTGGGCGGGGACGGGGTCGGCGGCGGAGGATGGGGAGTGTGCATAGAGGTGAGGCCGCAGTTGAGCTGGGCAAACAGATTGGGCCAGGGCTGTGAGCACAGAGCACCCATTGTGCAGCCAGAGCTCTGCTTTCAATAATCCACTCGGAAGAATGTCGCATTGAGCGCCAGAGAAAGGAGCCATTGAGATGCCATGGCTGGGCCCCGTGAAGGGTTAAAGGCAAGGGGGCTCTGAGTGCGCAGGCTCTTGCCTCTGCTGGCTCCAGTGACCAGTATGGGGATCCTGACCACTAAGGGGCACTCAGTGAGACCACCCAGAGGGCCGGAAGTGAGGGTCAGAGCAGATACGTGTCTTCCTCCCAAAACACAAAGGGGCCACCCCAGCATCATGGAGCAAGACTTTTTCCTGCCCAAACCATTTTGTCCAAGTAACAGACAGCAAACCCTGGGCCTTGAGCTGCCCCCTCAGCCTGCCCGCTGGGGAACGACTCATCCAGGCTGCCTGGACCTCCACCCACTCTCCATCACACATCTGCCATGGCTTTCTTAAACACTTCTGATCTTTTGTGGATCATTAATTAATTACGATTAATGAGGTAGCACTGGAGAGCATGGAATTTACATTGAGACCCAGGAATCACTAAGCCAGGTGACCAAGGGGCCCTGTGGACTTTTTAGGGGGACTGTCATCGCAGGTGGATGATGTGCCCTACACAAGGGTCACATGCGCTTTCTCTGCAAGGGTGTGTGGGGTTTGAGGTGATGGTGGCAGATACAGGCAGAAGGGAAATACGGTCTGCCCCTGGAGCAAGCACCCTCTTGTTGGTTGCTGAGAAAGACTACCAGCATCACCAGAATGACCATCACTGTGCAGCTCCCATGTCCCCACAGAGCCTGCTGAGGACCTTACTGTCTTCCTGAGACCATGTCTAAGGAGGATGTCATACAACTGAAGTGGAATTCACTTTGCATATTGATCATGTCAGATGGAGACCTTAAGGACTAAACAACAACTTTCCTAGCTTTCTTAAAAAGAAGACCCTAGACAGGCTTTAAACTGGGAGGAGCAATCCATCATTCTTTTTTTGGTTGTGGTGGATACAGCTGATGCCCTTGGGTCTATTCTGATGGAAATAGTTCTTTGCTACTGCCCCAAATGGTCCCCAATTCCCAGGCTTTTGGAATTTATCACTCTGATTTTATGTTTATTATTTTATGTCTCTCCAATGTTTTACTGTGAAACTGTATGTCTATAAAATAAGCAATTGCTTCAAGCTACCGTCTTATACATTCATTCTTTCTGAAATGCTTCTAATATTCTTGTAGGAGGAATGAAATGATTAGCATTGTGAGAATTGTATGTGAAGTACGAGTCAGTAGACTCAGTAAGGAAGGCCTTCAGGGCTCTCTCCTGAGGGGAGGGATTGAACTCTGTGTTACAGTATTTCTGACTGTTCAAAGGCTTTCTGTGTTATATTCTTTAAGTGGTCCAGCCCAGATAAATCAACAGCTAGTGAAAAGACGCCAATGTGCATAATCTGTGTGTCTTAGTTACTTTCTCTTCACTGAGACACAATACTAGACACCCACGACTGTAAGGAGGAAAAGTTTGCTTTGGCTCACAGTTTGTAGAGGTTTCAGTTCATAGTCAGCTGGCTCTAAGGGTGGCATGGCAGAGGCGAAATGGCTCATGGCACGGTGGTAAGAGGCAGAGATCGAAATCAAGGGATTAAACATACACCTTTCCAGGCCACACCCCAGTGACCCATCCCCTCCAACCTGCCTTCACCTCCCAATATCACATTTACGATAAACTCATCAGTGGACACCCCACGATCTAATCATCTCCCCCAAACCCTACCTATGAGCACAAGAGGCTTTGGAAAGGGACATCTAGACATAAACCATAACACTGTGCACAAGGTCCTTGCCAAGGGCAATATACTAGAAGGAAATAATATTTATACTAAGATAATTTTAATTCAAAGGTAACCAAACACAAATATACACTTATTCACTCAAGTGCATGTGCATGCATGTGTGCACACAAACACAACACCGAAAGATAAGGCTACAAAACTGACTCATCCAATGTTTCACTTTTTTATTTCTACATTCTAAAAAGCTACCTGAGGACAAACAGAATAACGGCATTTTCAAGTCGGAATGAGCTTTCAAAGTCTTAGTTTTGCTCCCTGTTTTAGTTCAGGAATCTCTTCCATTGCCGCCTAGACAAATAGGCTCTTTATTACCTTCTTGCTTAGATCCAGTTGTAGGGAACTTGGTGCTTTTTGAAGTCTGATCTCATCAATGGAAGTGAAATCTCTGACAGTTAGGAAGTAGTAAAACTACACCCCTGCCACCTCTGATCTGCATTTTGTGGGCAGATGTTAGGTTTCTTGTAGTGTTTTAATGTGGGTATCTTTTGGGGTTAGGAGCTAAAGCACATCTATGTGAGTGGGGCAGATCTTCGCTTGTATGGATGGGTATTTCTGATGCCAATCATCTTGGAAGTGAAAGAGTTTTGGCCTAGAATAAATCACAGGACATTATGGCTGTAGTTCACATGGTGGAAAGCCACATAGAGGTTGCTTACCCTGACGGCCACTTTCTCCTTCTTCCCCATTACAACTTCCTTCTTCCTTTCCCTGTGTGCTCGAAGAAAATTCCAATCAGCTCCTGGCGCATCATCAATGCCTGCCCCAAGCACCACATCAAAGGTCACTTATACCCCACACCCCATATCTGGTCAGAGGAGAAAGCCCAACCATTTCTGGCTGTGGACTCCTCTCCATGTCCTTTAAATAAAAAAGCCACTTTTACTTTTTCTTATATTCTACTCCTTTATTGTGCTGGAAAACTCTAGCAGGAAGCAGCTGAGATTGCAAAGGCTGGATTAGCCTGTGGGTCAGGGAATGTCTGCTTCTCTGAGTCTTCCTCCCTGAGCCTGAACTTGAATGTCTTGGAACTTTGAGAGTCTGGCTGAGTGAAGGTAGTGCCAATGGGCACTGTCCTAGAAGGCAGCTAAGCACTCCGCAGAGGAAACAAAGGCAAGAGAAGTAGCCAATCTTGAAAGTGGTGTGACCTGGATTCCCATCACACTTTGTGTTTATTTCCATCTTGTCATCCCCGAGGCTCTGGAAATGTCTGGTTTAAATGTTTCAGCCTGGCCCAGCTGTGAAATGGCATTTAAGCCATAGCTGAGGTCCTGTGTTTACATCCTACAGCCTTAGATGGGGGATGGTGCCCCATGAGGCCACTGTGGGTTTTGGTGATTACCAAGAGCCTCCTAAGAGAAATGTGAACGCAGGGAACAAAAGTTGGCCCAGAGACCCACCTACTCCTCTCCACATGGTGATTCACACGTTGTTGCCATCCTTTTGTTAAGCAAGCTGCCAGAGTTCCTATAAAAGTAATCCTTTAAATTGGCCTGAAAATCTGTCTCCTGGTGACTTTCACCCACAGGACTTAGTCCTTCCGCTCAAAGCACAGAGAAAAATTAGAACTGTGTATATCAGTTGAGTGCTTACCCTGTGTTGGGTATTTTACTAACCATTGAAGTATATCTTATTTGTATTATCACATTTTACAGACCAAGAGATTAGGCCTAATCCTGAATAAGTGGTAGGATTTGAACTCAAGTGGTCTAATGTCGGAGCCTACAGTTTTGGATCCTGAAATACTGCCAGTCTTGTCCCTACTTGGGAAAGCCCCACAGACTCGCTCCTCTGAACAGGGTCTGGGACAATGCAAAGAATGCAGAGCCCAGGTTTGCCTGACCTTTGGTGACTCATCTCACTTTGAAACCCACAACAGCCTGGGCTGAAGCCTTTGGAAGCAATATTTTAGCAACCTTCCCCTCAGGAAGGCTGCTTTTCCTGTCCTCATCATTTTTTTTCCCTGCTAGAACAACAGGCTCAGTTTTCCCTTCTGATAAATCTGGTCACCTAAATATGGGGCTTTGAGCGAACAGGAGCGGCTGGCCCCACGCAGCCCTCATTTCAAAATGCAGATTCTCAGCAGGCTGCTATTTTGGTGGTCTGGTTTCTTTCCCCATACACAGTGGTTTTCAGCAAAAGGGAAGTGATCTTGGCAGGGGAGAGGCTTGAGCAAGGAAGATGCACCGGGCCAGCTTTGTTTCCCCAGGTTCCTGAGATGCCTGACCTTCTCTAGCAGCTCTGAGAAAAGGTCTTTGGTCACATAATTCAGTGAAATTCAGCTCTACTTACCTGCTCCTGGAGATCAGTAATCAGCATGTTAAATATGTGAAGTCCTTGGAGTAAAGTTAAGCCTAGTTCAATTTGTTTAGTCTAGTTTTCCCATTTGAAAATACAGAAATGCAGCCTGTTAAAAATCTGGAAGACAATGATGCAGAGTTGAGGTTACAAATGGTCCCACGGATTGATATATTCTTTGGACAGAACTGATTTGGCCTACACAATACTTAAATTTTCCTTTAAAGAAAACAGTTGAAATGTTCCCACAATAATCTGGACTTGGGTGTTCTTCATGAGAAATGAGAAGATCTGAGACACTGCTCCACATTCTTCCGTGACATCGGGCAGCTGGAAACAAGGCTTCAGTCTTTAATTGAGTGCAGCCCTGTGCTTCCCTGTGGCAGCACTGCCCGAGCCTTACCCACTTGGACACTTGCCCCAGTCCCTGAGCTTGAATGCTGTGGTGGGGAGGTGTCTTTGGCGGGAGTTGGCCTGAGTGGCCCTGGAAACCCACTAACGCATTCCGTCCTGCAGCAGAGGCTGACTTGTGAGCTGGACCCAGGAGATGTAAAGATGTATACAGTGCCCTGCCCTCTGGTTCCTAGAGCTGGCACCCTAAGATTCTAGTTAGGAACTGTAGCATGGGGAAGGGAAGACTTTGAGGAAAGCTGGTAAGTACCAAACTTGCCAAAGGACCAGCCCAGTGAAGGAAGCAGCCACTCAAGCAGCCATTGTGAATCCCAGTAAAGAAGCCACTAAGCAAAGCCAGCCCGGGTGCATCTCCCCTCCTGGTACCTTTCCCCTGCCACGACTGATTCCCTTTTACTGCTCTGTGACCTAGACTTTTTCCCATCCATTATCAGAACCTCAGTTTCTCCATCGTTAGAATGACCCGGTTGAAATAGAAAATGATGCGCGCCCTTTCCAGGGCTGGCACTCACAAATGCTAAGACTTCATGATCCAGGAATGTCTAACTGGGCCATTCCCGAGTTGTTCCACCAAATTCCAAGCAGCCCCCCTCCCTTCTCTTCCCAGTCCCGGGAAGGGGCGGCGCCGGAGCCCGCAGGCAGGTCTGCGCTCTCGCCCGGGGGAGGAGCCGTCACTCGCGTCCCGCCCCTCCACCTGGGTCTCGGCCGGGCAGATGTTACAACTTTCTCGCATTCTCTCCCGCGGTGTCCCCCCCAGGCCCGCCCAGCCCACCCAGCCAGTGTCTCCCTCCCCTTTCCTCCCGGGTCCTGCCCAGCTCCCTGCGGGGAACTCCACTGTTCCGAGGACTCCGGGCGGGGCCAGAGGCCAGCCTCGGGCCGGAGGGTCGGGGTGGGGGGAGGAGAAAGGCAAAGCAGAGGCGAGAGAAATTAGGAGGCGGGAGAAATCCGGCACAAAAAGGAAGAGGAGAGGCAGAGGATGGTGGAGAGCACTTTTTGGAGGCCGCCACGCTACGTCCCAGGCTGGCCCGGGTGAACCTGGGGAGAGGGAGCGAGGGCGGCCAGGGCGGGTGCTGGGGCGGCCGGGGAAGCTCCGCACTGGCTTGACCTTCCCAGACACCCGACTGCAGCCGCCGCCTGCTTGGAACCAGACACCGGGCGGCCCCAGGGCGCTGGGCACTCCCGCAGCATTCAGGCGGGCGGGAGAGCCGTGCGCCCTGGGCGCGCGAGGCAACGAGGCCCGGGGAGCCCTGCGCACCAGGACTCGAGGGCCGGCTTGGCGATGCACGCCCTCACAGGCTTCTCCCTGGTCAGCCTGCTCAGCTTCGGCTACCTGTCCTGGGACTGGTCCAAGCCGAGCCTTGTCGCTGACGGACCCGGGGAGGACGGCGTGGAACAGCCCTCTGCTGCTCCGCCCCAGCGTCCCCACATCATCTTCATCCTCACCGACGACCAGGGCTATCACGACGTGGGATACCATGGCTCAGATATTGAGACCCCTACGCTGGACCGGCTGGCAGCAGAGGGCGTCAAGTTGGAGAATTACTATATTCAGCCCATCTGCACGCCTTCACGAAGCCAGCTCCTCACTGGCAGGTAGGTGCGGCAGGACCTTGTGGCTGGTCATCCAAGCCCCCAATACACCAGTCAGAGTCCCCTGCAGAACAAACCCAGGCTGAGACCAGGGAAGTCTGTGTTATGGGCTTCTCTTCCCTCCAACTGGCTGAGCAGTCACTGGAAGTCCTTTCCTCTCTCTGGGCCTCAATTTGCCTACAATTACACTGAATGGGTTTGATCATCTAATGATCTCCCTCTGGTGTTGTAGGACACGCACCTTCCACACGACGCAAAGCTGTGTGATCATCCTGTTGTGCGGGGAGTGTGGCCTGTGACATTTATTTCGAATGCTGCTTCTATTGACAGACCCTGAGCCTCCATGCTTTGCTACACCTCAGTTTTCTTGTTTATAAAATGGGGCAAAGGACAGTTGAAAGGGAGTAATGAGTGTGGAATAAGTTGTATGTAACTTGCTTAGCCTTTAGTAAGTGGCAGCTGTCGCTGGAAAGATTCTGGTCCCAACACCAGTTACAACACACGGGAGAACTAAGGACTTGATAGGTGGAGGAGAAAGACACACACAATTGGGCTGGCTACCACACTCTTCAAATCTCCATTGTTTCATCTGCAAAATTCTCCCAGGTTGGCAAGGAGCCCCAAGAAGACACGCTGCTTTCTCTGTAAGGAGACGTAGCAGGATCACAGGGTTCAAAGAACAGGGAAACAGGGAGGTGGGTTGTGGAAGGCAAGCTCTGGCCACTTAGGGGAAAATCTTTTGGCAGGGCTGAAGCTAATCCGCCTTGAAAGGGAGCCAAGCCTTGAAAGGGAGCCAAGGTGTGTTTTCTCCCAAGTTCTACCCCAAACTGTAGTTCTGCCTCCCGGACTGGGAGAAACCGAGGCAGGAGGTCAGGAAGGACTCAGGTTCACGCCTGGGCCAGACTTCTGGGTTTTGTAGGAGAAGGGGCTGTTCAGCAGGGACCCTGGAGGTAGGAATCCTATGGTGGTGCCCTTTCTTTCTTGGATCTAGTGCTCAGGGTTTAGATCCAGGGACAGAGAAGGGAGGGCAGGAGGAGGGGCTGCGTGTGTGTCTTTTACAGGTGGGGCTGTGGTTCTGGTGGTGAAGGCAGGAGATGGGCTGATTTCCTGCCCAGGGAGAAGGAATCTGCATTCCACGTGTTTTGTACAAGTTAGCCTTTCTCTCCCTAGAGAGCGGTGACGTCTGGTTTAAGCAGTGGAATGAGCTGCCAGTGGGGCAGCGCTCCAGCCTCCTGATCCGTGAAGTTAGCTGAGCCTGGCGGGCAGCGTCTGCCCTCCACCCTCTGCAGCTGGCTGCCTGTGACGGATGCTCTGTGTTCCATGCTTGTTAGCATTTGTTAATGCACCGGGTCCTATTCAGTGGAGGCAGAGAGGGCCACAGTTTCTCGGATTACTTACATGCAGTAGATTTTCTTGACTTTGGCTGGCCCACCCACATTACAAGCCAGTATTTCAAGGCACCCCAGCTTGGAGAACTACGGCTCAGTGCAGAATTAGGGTCCAGGGGCCTTAGGGTGCTTCTATCAACCGAGTGCAATCATTTTATCAGCTTGACCAAGGCCTGGAGGGGCTGTTTCACCAAAGACTTTGAGCATAGATGGGGTAGCTAGGGGTCAGAGGTCAAGCTGCTTACCAGCTTTGTGATCTTGGGCCAGTTGCTGTGCTTTTGGGAGCCTCTGTCTCATCATCTGTAGAATGGGAGCAATCAAAGTCTCCTGCATAGATTTTTTTTAAAAAAATGATTAAATGAGATAAGATGTGTGTATGTCACATAGTGTTAAGAACGGCCATATTAGCTAATTATAGCTAACCAGTAACAACAGTTTTAAAATAAAAAGTCAAAACAGAAACCCCCCCCCCCCTTATCTAGCGAAGTGTCAAGAACTCAGGTCTTGGTTAGCTTGGATGTCTGAGAGTGAAAAAAGAGTGTAGGGGCTCTAATATACCTGTGAAGTTCCAGGCTTCTTGTTTACACTAGAATTTGTAAGCTGGGGTGCGTTGGCACAGGCCTATAATCCCAACACTAAGAAGACTGAGGTAGGAGGACTCCAGTGAGTTCAAGGCCAATTTGAACTCTATAGTGAGACTGTCTCAAAAAAGGAAAAAAGAAAAAAGACCATAATTCGGATCACATATTGGCTTTGACCGCAGATAGAGAAAGATGGGGTATGAATGAATAAATGAGGAATTCAGGATCCCACTAACCATTACTTTTGCCTCAAAGCATTAGGCTTTGTGAATGACCTGGATCCAGAGGCCACATGAGCTCAGAAACAGGCATGTGGGAGCTGGGTCGCCTCTTAGATTTCCCACACCAGCTAGTCTGCACGTACACATGAGCAAGCTGAAGCCGAAAGGGGCATGACAGCCTCGTTTGCTGAAAACTAGTTCCTGTATGAGCTCTGCTTGATTTATGTTGGTGTCTTGGCTCTACCCTTGACCACTGAGTGACCTTGGGGAAGCCCTTCCTTTCCTCTGACCTTAGTTTCTTTTAAAGACTAAGTGAATAAACCAGGAGACAAGTTGGATCCTTTTGGCTATAAAACCCTCTGAATGTCATTCATTCACTCATTCACTCATTCATTCATTCCATTAATAACTGAGTGTGATTTAAATGTTACTTGGGTGTTAGGAATACAAAGCTGAGTAGAGGACAGTTTTATTACATGTCTGGGTCCATGAGCATGGACAACTGAGTATGATCCCATGGCCAAGTAGAACAATGAGTGTGTGTACTAAATGCTGGGGAACACAGAAGCAAAAGTGACTCAATCTTTGGGAGAGCTATGCAAGACATTATAGTTGGGGCAACATTTGAGCTGGGCCTTCAGGAGTGAGTAGCAGTTGGCCTGGGAGGTCAAGACTTGTTGTAGACTTCAGAGCAAGTTAATGGCCTCAAAAGCTCAGGGACTCTCAAGTTGGGAGCCAGACTGCCTGGGATACAAATACCATTCCAACTACTCGCAATGTGAATCACCGGACAAGCAACTTAATTTGCCGAGCCTTAATTTCCTTATTTGGGGAATGGGAATAGTTGCACGTGCCTCTTAGTTTGTGGTAAGGATTTAGCAAGATAATTTGCAGGGCTTAGCATGATGTCAAGCACACAAGGAGTGCTTCAAGTTAGGTACCATTTTTGTCTTTATTAATCTAGGTTCAATTCTTAATTCAGTTCCTTGCTGGGCAGTTGGCTTAACCATTCCGATCTTCCATATCATCTGCACATTGATAGTAATACCTCCTTAAGTTGATTTTCAGGATTCAGTGGGATAATGAATTTAAAGTGCTTGACCGCTTAGGTCATAGCTTGTTGTTGGTAGTGTTTTTGCTGGTGGCCCTGGGACCAGAGCCCACCTTAGGATGGTGTTGGGGTTGGTTGGTGGGACCAGTGGTCTGTAGCTCACCTGTGCCTTCTCCCCCCCACCCCTAACCAGATACCAGATCCATACCGGACTCCAGCATTCCATCATCCGCCCTCGGCAGCCCAACTGCCTGCCCCTGGACCAGGTGACCCTGCCTCAGAAGCTGCGGGAGGCAGGTTATTCCACCCACATGGTGGGCAAGTGGCATCTGGGCTTTTACCGGAAAGAGTGCCTGCCCACGCGCCGGGGCTTTGACACCTTCTTGGGCTCCCTCACAGGCAACGTGGACTACTACACCTATGACAACTGTGACGGCCCAGGGGTGTGCGGCTTCGACCTGCACGAGGGTGAGAGTGTGGCCTGGGGGCTCAGCGGCCAGTACTCCACCATGCTCTATGCCCAGCGCGCCAGCCACATCCTGGCCAGCCACAACCCCCAGCGGCCCCTCTTCCTCTATGTGGCCTTCCAGGCTGTGCACACGCCCCTGCAGTCCCCCCGAGAGTATCTGTACCGCTACCGCACCATGGGCAACGTGGCCAGGAGGAAGTACGCAGCCATGGTGACCTGCATGGATGAGGCTGTGCGCAACATCACCTGGGCCCTCAAGCGCTATGGCTTCTATAACAACAGTGTCATCATCTTCTCCAGTGACAATGGCGGCCAGACTTTTTCTGGAGGCAGCAACTGGCCCCTGCGAGGACGCAAAGGCACTTATTGGGAGGGGGGTGTGCGGGGCCTAGGCTTCATCCACAGCCCTTTGCTCAAGCGAAAGCGACGCACCAGCCATGCACTGGTGCATATCACCGACTGGTACCCAACCCTGGTGCGTCTGGCAGGAGGCACCGTGTCAGCAGCCGATAGGCTTGATGGCTATGATGTGTGGCCGGCCATCAGCGAGGGCCGGGCCTCGCCTCGCACAGAGATCCTGCACAACATCGACCCGCTCTACAACCATGCCCGGCACGGCTCCCTGGAGGGCGGCTTTGGCATCTGGAATACCGCAGTCCAGGCTGCCATTCGTGTGGGCGAGTGGAAGCTGCTGACTGGAGACCCCGGCTCTGGTGACTGGATTCCACCACAGACACTGGCTGCCTTCCCTGGAAGCTGGTGGAACCTGGAGCGGATGGCCAGTGTCCGCCAGGCGGTGTGGCTCTTCAACATCAGCGCTGACCCTTATGAACGGGAGGACCTGGCTGGCCAGCGACCTGATGTGGTCCGAGCCCTTCTGGCCCGCCTGGCTGACTATAACCGTACTGCCATCCCTGTGCGCTACCCGGCCGAGAATCCTCGGGCTCATCCTGACTTTAACGGGGGTGCATGGGGGCCCTGGGCCAGTGATGAGGAAGATGAGGAAGAAAGCAGGGCTCGAAGCTTCTCCCGGGGTCGCCGTAAGAAAAAGTGCAAGATTTGCAAACTCCGGTCTTTTTTCCGTAAACTCAACACCAGGCTGATGTCCCACAGGATCTGATGGGTGGGATGGTAGGATCTTGGTCCTTTAGAAACATTTCCCCACTTCAACCTGGTCCTACTCCTTCTCAGGTAGAAGCCTGAGGTCGAGTCTCCCTCTGCAGGGAAATGGAAGGTGCAGAGCCCTTCAGTTCCTACAGGGTGGGGAACTTGCTGGGGGCTGGGATAGCCAGACTGGGATTCCCGCCCCGCCTCTTCACTGACTTGTGCTGTGACCTCGGTGACTTATGTGAGCATCCAACCTCAGTTTCCTCATCTGTAAAACAAGCTCTAATGACTTTGTGACTCTGAGGTGCGCTTGGTCCCTGGGGTCATGGTGGAGTCTTGGCCAGCCTCCCTGCCTCATAGCTTGCACCAAACCTTTCCCTTCATCCTGGTCTTTACTGCTGCTCGGGTGAGGGTCCACCTGGAAGCAGCTTCTAGCTGGACATTAGCTGCAGCATGGTGAGCTGGCTGCTCTTTGAAGGGATCCTGGGAGCTGAGGGTGACAGTGGCCAGATTGGGAGGCTGCCCTTCTTAGGTCTTCACATGGTCTAGGCCAGTCCTGGCCAGATATGTCAAGGCCATGGTGGAAGGTTCTTTCTGTCCCCAACATCCAGAGATACTGACCAGGCCCTCGACTGCTGCAGTGTCAAGGGCAACAGAAACAACTGTGAAAAGAGCCCCTGAACCAATCATCTCCTTTGACCTTAGGCACAGTCCTTTCCCTCTGGGTCTCACTTTACTGGCTCTGCCTACCTCAAAGGGCTGCAGAAGTCTGGCCCACCTAATGGTTGTGAAGGAGCCTGTGAACTTGATTAAATGCCCTTGTGCAGAGGTTAGCAGTGCAGTGGTGTCTGAACACATGTGTGTGTGTGTGTGTGTGTGTGTGTGTGCGCGCCACACACACGCATGTGGGTTCTTGGAGTGGGTATGAGCTCCTGGACATCTGGGAGAATGGGAGAACAGGTAGGCATCCTGGCCAGGAGGCAGACAGTATGAGAGTCCTGCCACAAAAATGCTGTGTGACCTTGAGCAAACTCCTGACTTACTTTGAGTCTCAGTGTCCCCCTACAGACAGTAGAGGATCTAAGAGTCCTTTCCACTTGGCCATTCTGGGCATCACTGGCTGTGCATTCTGGGGGTGCACAGGCTGAGTGGTGGGGAGGATGGGTGTGGGGGGTTGCAAAGCCTGCTTGCTGCATAGCGTCTCCATCCGCACACTGCGTTCTGCATATCTCCCTTCAGGTTCCAGTCGGCGCAGTGTGTGTAGGCGAAAGCCCTGCTGTGAATTTTGAAAATAGTTATTTTTGTCACTGGCAAAGGAGGTCTGTTAGGACTCGTCAGCTTGTGGATGAGCGGGATGGGTAGGGTGGGATGGGGTGGGGTGGGTGCAGTGTAGTGGGGGGTTCGAGTACTGGTTAGAGAGCTGTATCCCCACTGCTGGGACAGTCAGGAGTGAGACCGAGGCCTGAGGCAGCAGGGTAGAGGTGACCATTGTGTCCCAGGCCTTTCCTCCTGGCCTTGTTCTTTTTGCTGCCTGCCGCCTCCCCACTGGACCTTTTCCGTGCTTCCATGGTGGTGATGCCCAGCTGGCGGGGCAGGGGCCAGGACTGCAGAGGCTTTGATGTCAGTGACTGCAGTATTTTTGACTGCTCAGGAAGGAGGCTCTAAAGAGTCACCCACTACGGTGGATTCTTGGGCCAGGTGTACACCAGGGGGTGGGCGGTCCAGAGGCTGCCCACTGCTTAGGTTGCTCCAGCTCTGTTGTATGCTTCCTCCAGTTATGTGTGTTGGACCTTCCCGAGAGACATGGAGCCATTCCCCGTGGCTCTAGGCTTGCACTAGTTTGTGTGCTGAGCTGGCCCTGCTCAAAATGGCCAACTTCTACCTTAGTTCCCTTTCCATTTCTGGAGCCCTGCAAGCCCCTGGGCACCAAGGCCCACTCCCTGCAGTTAACCTGGCTCCAAAGCTTAGAGATCAGCTGAGGACACAGCCTGGTGCCTCCAGAGAAGGAGGCTTGGCCCCAGGTCTCTGTTCAGTTTATAATCCTGTCCAGAACTCATCTACTTCAGAGTTCTATTCAGCCCAGAAAACAGCCCCACTCAAGCTTCTGCTTGCAGCCTGGACAAGGGTGAGATGGTGGCTGGTCTGGGCCTAAGTTTGGTGGAGGTCATTCTTTGGGAGGTTCTGCCTGCTGTGCCCTCTGCTCTGTCCAGCAAGCAGCATGCCTACTCCCGGCCCTCTTGCCTCTTATAGCTCCCAGAATTCCTCTTCAGCCAGCTGAAGGGGCAGGTGCAGGAAGAAGTGCAACAGAGGCAGCATTGGCTCCTTGAATCATAGAGCTGTGGGACTGGAGCCCAGTGACGTCTGCTGAGGTCCCTGTCTCTCCCTTGGCTGGACCAGGTGGCAGCAGATCTGTTAACTAGCAGATTGGAGCCGGGTGGCAGTTCATCGAAGACAGGCCTTTACTGTGGTGCCCTATCCTGTTGACCAATCCCCCAGAAGTCAGGTGAAAGCCTACATCTCCCTGGGCCTTGGAAGCATTTCCTCTTTTTACCAGGTACCTGCTGGCCACCTTGGGAGAGTGAGCACCATGATAGCCCTGACAGTGTGCTCAGCAGCAGGGAGAGCAGCACAGGCTCAGGGAGGAACACTGTGATGTGAGCCAGGAGGTCTAGATTGTTTCCTGACTGCCTGTGACCTGTGTGACTTGGGCCTCGGTCCTGTATTTGTAAGAAGCATGTGCCCTCTCAAGGACCTTCCAGCCTTAGTGAGTTTAATAACTCAGCCTGGGGCACTGCTGTCTCACAGACCTGGATTTGAGCCTCAGTGGTGTGGCTTGAGTGAATAAGTAACATCACAGCTCTGTAAAATGGGTGTGATTGTGCCTGACTGAAACTTGTAGAGAGGTGAACACAGTGCAGTGTGTAGAGATCTCTGCACAAGGCCTGGTCTGAGAAGGGTTTAACTACTTTTCAAGTCCTTGGAGTCACTGAATATCTTGTCCCCATCCTTCTCAGAGGAAGTGGAGGCCCCTGGGGGAAAAGCCTGCAGGCAGCCCTCCCAGGATTGGAACTCGGGTCCTTCCTGAAGGTTACAAAGCCTTTGGCTCAACAGCCACTATCTTCTTTCCTGTGGTGCTTTGCCTTGTTTTCCTCTAGAAGGAAAATCTCTCTGTGGGACACCTGAAGACAGTGCTGCTCTCAACTTCCCTCTCCTCTGTGCTCGGACTTGCCATTGCTGGCTGCGATGGATTAACCTGATCGCTTCTGCCCAGAGCCTCAGCAGGATCGTCTCTCTCCTGGCCCACTTTCCACTGGTTCTGCCCCCCGGTGCTCACTGCCCATAGTGGGACAGGCCACATGGGGACCGTACGGATGGTATGTTTTCTGTGGTTCCTCCTCAGGTCCTGCAGGACCTTGCAACACACAAGCATATGCATATGATCACATGGATAGGCTGGAGGGTGGGATTTGAGTTCAGTGTCACAGTGTCCCTGGGCTCCAGTCCCCACCCGGGACCTCAGCCCTGGTTCCCTTCTGTTCCCCTTACTGACATGAGGCACTGCCTGTGCTCACGAGCCCATCCCTATGTGGCATGCTGGGGCTATGCTCGGCAGCCTGCAGGGCTCCTGGCTCCAGCCACCAGCCCATGGCAGGCAGGCCTGTTCCTGTTGTGCCACACACATGTTGCAGATGGGGGCACACGTGCTTCTCTTGTGCCTGCCGTGGCCCTGGGGAGCAGGGAGTCTGGCAGGAACAATCCCCTCGATGCAATCATCGCTCATTCTCTCTGTGACACAGGCACGCCTGGCTCCTTGCTGCCCTCCACCACCAGGCCCAGCTGCCAGCCTCAGAGGCACAGGGAGGCAGTGAATTAGCGGTTGTACTGCTTCTGCAGAGCCGCAGTCGCACTCAGTATGGGGGTGCCCATTGGAAGTAGTGCCCACACGCCTGAGCTAGTGCTGGGAGGTTCCACGGGGTGTGCACACGTGCGTGTGTAAGAGATGCACCATCAAGGCTCTGTCCTCTCCCTCTCCTCTCTGTTGTCCAGCTGCCTGCACCATCAGATGGATTCTGCAATGTGGGACCTGCCCATCCCCCAGGACTGCATGTCTGGGAGAGAAGTGACAGAGGCCAGGAACAGAGAAAGTGAGACAGAAGCAAGGGTAGAAGTCAGAGGGAGCAGGAATGATAGAACGAGAGGGACAGATGAAAGTAAGGGGACGAAGGCATGACAAGAAAGAGGAAAAGCAGAAAGCATGTCGAAAGGGCAGATGGTAGCAGGAAGACTGTGCATACAGGGGCTGATTGCTCCTGTACCTTGCAGGGCCCTGTGGTCCCTGTCAGAGACAGGGAGTGAGTTGGCCACTTTTGCTACCTTGCTCCTGCGTGCTGTCCTTGGAATCACCGTGGATGCTTGCAGTGACCCGCCTCTGGGACCTCTTCCATGGGTCCCCTTGATTCTGAACTTCTTCCTTTTCCTCAGAGGGAGGGATGCTGAGAGAGTTGTCAGGCAGCACCAGACCAAGCAGGGCTATCACCTTCCATGTTCAGAATGGTAGATCTGTGTTCTTCCAGCTTTACAGAATTTTTGTGTGTGTGTGTGTGTGTGTACTACTTTTTGAAGCAGAGTTATCACTAAGCTGGGACTTGACCGCTGGAAGTCTTGGTGACCTCTCCTAGCCCCAGCCTTTTGTCCCATAGGAATTATTGCAAAGAAGGCTTGAGCAAATCCAGGTCCAAACCGGGAACTGAACTCTAGTGGGTGCTCAGGGAACACCCTGACCTGACGTGCGTGTGTGTGCTTTCACGGGCTTTGGAGCGCCACCTCGGGGGTGATAATTCCCCACATCTTAAAGACACATGCTGGGTCAGCCACTGTGTTCACTGCACTCAGCCCTGGAGGTAGGGATAGTAGTCCCCAGTTTTGCACCTGGATAAATCGAGGCACAGCGAAGCTAGGATACTACTCCTGAGTCACAGCCTGTAAGTCATGCAGGAACTCAACTCAACAAGACTGTCTCTCCTCTCCCTTGGCCAAGAGACAAGGTGGCCTCAGCCCTTTCAGCGTGGAAGCCATCCCTCCTGGGACAGGCTCGAGGGTATCAGGCAGCAGAGTGGAGGTGCAGTTCTGCCTCTGCCTCCCTGCAGGTGCCTGTGTCTTGGCCACGGTGTTCTGTGCCCTGCTCGCTTTCTCCACCCTGCCTTTGAATTGCGAGACGTTGGCGGCAGGAGCCAGAGGCATATTGTGCACTGAAATGGAGTGGTTTTTCCTTTTTCTGAAGGTGGTAATGGTGCAATTAGTGGCTAAGCCATTATCCCCTCCCCCTCCCCCCTCCCCTCCTTCCCCTCTGCTTCCCTCCCTCTTCCCTCCTGGAAAGAGTGGCTGAGTTAGAGAGCTCAGCCCCCCTCCCCAACCTGACTCTGAGGAGGAGGGGCAGAATGGAGGGTACCTTGACATCTCCAGGGCCTCCTGGACTTGGGGCCCTGAGTTTGGGGCTTGTTGAGGCTGGAAAACACCAAAAGGTAGGTCGTGTATCCAGCAAACAAGGTGACCAGTAGGTGATCTGGAGGTTCAGAAGGAAGGGCTGGGCTAGAAATCCAGAACATTTGGATTCCTGGATTCTCTTATCTGTCTCATGCTCATGGGGTGGGGGTGCTGGTGCTGGCCTCAGCATTTTTGGCTGTTAAATGAGCTAAGGCTTGGGCTGGGGATTTAGCTCAGTGGCTTAAGTGACTGCCTTGTCAAGCACAGGGTCATGAGTTCGATACCCGGTACAAAAAAAAAAAAACTAAGGCACCCTTTTCTTTCCTGAGTGGAAGGGATAGGTGTGTAGAACCTGAGGTTCCAAGTCCAAAGCACGATAGGAGTGGTGAGTGTCCCACTTGAAATCTTCCTTTTCCTCTCCTAGAAATTTTTTTTTTTACGACTTCATGTTTGTGTACTACCCAAGGGCTTTCACAGCCATTAGGCCACTCAGCCTTTACTACCTTCCTCTGCAGACAGTTTTGTTCTCTTATTTTGTAGAAAAGAAGCTGGAGGCTCAGAGAGGGCCAGTGACTTTACCAGGGTCATGCAGCTAACACCAGAGCTGGAACTTGAACTCTGGTCTTTAAACTCCAGTTCCTTTTCTTTTCAACCCCCTCAGGTTTAGGGTGAGTTTTGGGGCTGTAGGTGTGGTGGTTGATGCCTTGAAGAATTGAAGTTGGCAGGGAAGGTGTCCACCGAATTTGGGGATGGAGGTTTCAGGGCAGGGCAGGTCCGCAGCCATGACCCCAGCCCTAGCTTAATTGCTGCAGCTGCCTCTCGCCTGTTTTGCAGAAACTGGGCCATGAGCCCCAGGGGACCAGATCATCATGGTCCCTGTGGAGAACAGGGTGGAGGAGAGCTTGCAGAATAGGCCTCGGAAGGGACCCATCTGTCACTGCTGTGAGAGGTAGGGGTGAGCAGGCAACCAGAGCTGTTCCCTCAAGTATTCTAGGGTCTTGACTGCACTTTTTCCCCAGGCAAGAGTGCCAGTGTGATGGAAAGGGTGGCAGGACAGCAGAGCGAGCAAGCGCAAAATAAGAACAGAGGCAGAGAGAAAA
Source organism: Hydrochoerus hydrochaeris (assembly GCA_004027455.1). Lineage (NCBI taxonomy): Eukaryota > Metazoa > Chordata > Mammalia > Rodentia > Hydrochaeridae > Hydrochoerus > Hydrochoerus hydrochaeris. The sequence continues at coordinate 41,708 of PVLA01006364.1, read as the reverse complement.
CAAGACAGAATTACAGAGGGGAGCAGAGATACAGGGACTACCAGTGTTCCACAGAGAGATATCCCAATGAATTAACCATCATTTCCCTGTAAATCCTAGAACCCGGCTGTTGCCAGGGTAACGGGGCAATACCTGTGTCTCCAGAGGAGATGAAGTTGCCAGGGTAACTGTATCCTGTCCTTCCTTCGGACCATCCTGGAACGTGGCACTCACTGGATGTTACCATGGAAACTGCCTCGTTGCCCCATTTAATCCCATCCCGTCTGCTATAAGGGCCCCACAGTTGGAGGTGGGGGAGGTGGGAAGAGAAAAGATCACTTGCGGACTAAGTTTGTTCTTGTGCCCCTTCTCCACTCTGCCTCAGTCCCTCACCCTGGGGGCACTGGGTCCACCTGCACCTGGGCCCACACGGGTTTGCGGTATTGTGTGTGGTAGGGCCAGGGCATCCGTCCGTCCAGGAGCAGGTTTCACAGTGGAACGCAGGCAGGTGTTGGGGAGGCAGTTACCGGGGCAACGGGAACAGGGCGTTTCGGAGGTGGTTGCCATGGGGACCTGGATGCTGACGAAGGCTCGCGAGGCTGTGAGCAGCCACAGTGCCCTGCTCAGAAGCCCCAGGCTCGTCAGTCAAGCTGGGTCTCTGTGTGCACTTGGCAGCACAGGCAGGCGAGTGGCTCCCAGTTCTAGGAGCATAGCAGCAGCGCTCCAGGCCTGGCCCCCCAACCCCAAGCCTCGCCTGCCTGTCCAGTGCCAGCATGGCCACCATCACCTGCACTCGATTCACAGAAGAGTACCAGCTCTTCGAGGAACTGGGAAAGTGAGTTGCACCGCAGGGAGTCCTAGAAGGCTTAGGGGTCAGCCTCTTGGGGGATGCAGGGTGCACCGGGTAAAGGGGGGAGCGTGTGCCTGCCTCTCCAGGGCTCTCCGTGCACAGAGGAAGGCAAGCTGCATGGTTTGGGGGTGCTTGCATGTGTACAACATACTCAGAGTTGGCTGTTGGCATAAATGGTTCAGATGTGCCAAGCTAGCCAGGTGTGTGTGCCTGTGTGTGTGTGTGTGTGTGTATTTATGTTGTAAGGCTGATGGGACATACGTACAAGGACACATGACCTGGGCACAATAGATTCTTAGAACCTCTGTGTTAAAAAGGATTTTCCCACCCAGTGGAGTCCAACCTGGAATCCCGCTCTAGTTTTGCTTGAATAGCTCTAGTGACAGAGAGCTCATCCCCTCTCAGGTAACCCTTTCTGATGCTGGACCCCTGCAGCCTCGGTGTAGAGTGGCCAGCTTCTTCCTATGAGCATTTTCCCTCTCCACGTCCTACTGCCCAGCTCCTGTCATGACAAGGGCACTGGTACAGGAGGGGTTAATATGTGAGCGACTACTGTTGGGGGGGGTACACCACTGCCACAGGGCCTGGAAGTATGAAGGGTGCAGAAGCTGTGGTCCTTTGTGAAAGTTCCAGAGCCCCAGAGCTCTTTTGGTGTCTCTGATGCTGATCCGAGGAGGCTGGGAGGGTGAGGAGATAAGGGAGCCCCCTTTGGGTAGCGGGGCATCAGAGAAGGTTCCTGGGTGCCCACAGCCAGGCTTCTGAAGGACCCCCGTATAGAGCAAGGCTTGAGATGCAGTTTGGAGGTGGAGTGCACCCCATGGGCAGAAGGGTGCCAGTGCCCTGTTTGGTTCATGTGGTAGCCGCAGGAGCTCTGGAAGAGGGCCCCGTAGACAGGTGTGGGAGGTGCAGCAGTGTGCATTTTGGGAAGGGTGTTGATGTTGGTGGTTGCTTAGGGACTTTTGAGAGAACTGATTGTGTTGTATAAGGACTGACCCGAGAGTGTGCTTGTGTGCACCAAAACAGTGTCCACACGCTCGTGTGTGTGAACACCAGGAAGAAGTGCTTGTGTATCAAGCCTGAAAGTGTAGGTGCGAGGGGTGCCTGTGTGTGACTGCGCAAGAAGTGCCGTAGGCCAGGTTGCACGGGAGCGAAGGTGCAGATATGCGTCACTGCGTGTGCATACATACGGCAGGTCAGAGCTGTGTGCAAATCAGTAGGCACAAGTGTGTGGGGCCTGAGGTGTGTAAGGATGCATGAAGAGATGTGGTGGACACAGTGGTGCTCCTATGAAGTCTAGATGTGCTCACCTATGTGAGGACTGGGGCTATGCACACCAGAAGGTGTGTGTGTGTGTGTGTGTGTGTGTGGCCTGGGCTCATGGGCTCATGTGGATATGTGGGTGTTGTAGGCTTGTGAGCTCATGCTGGTGTCTGCATATGTGTGAGAAGTGGGCTTATGGCTGTGTATAAACAGTGGCCTGCACACACTCACACACACACACACTCACACTTGCACACCCAATCTACCATGATGCATACAGATACATGCCAGTTCCCTGTGCAGACACAAGTGCTTGTGCTGATGTGAATTCCCTTCAGTCTGTAGACTTCCTGCCTCTCCGAGTGTCTTTGTGCTGGAGGAGGGGGCAGGAGCCCACTGTTTAGAGTTGTTCTGGAGAATTAGGCTGCCCCCTCAACTCTAGTGGGGTCTTCTCCTCAGCTGGTTTCTGGTGTGTACCTAGAGCCCCAGAGCTCTGATTAGCCAGGAGCTGCCTTCAGAGAGCAGCCGAGTCTGGTGGGCCTGCATCACAAAGTACAGTGAGATGAAGTTGGGGTGTGATTCAAGTGCTCAAAGTGAAAACAAAAGTGCTGCTTTGCCCTGAGAGGAGATGGAGCATCACCAAGACTGAGTTTTACAGGAGTGACTTGGCGAAGAGATGCTTTATGAGCCTTCTCAGCCCCGCTGCCTGCTTGGGCTCTCAGAGGGGCAGGATTCCAGGGCACAGGGGACCTGGTACACCCATAATAGGAAACTGAGGGTGGCAGGCACAGCCAGGCCTTGTCTAATCAATTTCAGACCCTTTCCTTCTAGAAACATCAGTGCTCTTAACCTTTTTTAGGTCACATATTCCTTCAGGAATCTGATGAAAGTCAAAATTGACATTTCCCAGAAAAATGCACAAATCTGCAAAGCACTGTGTACAGTGTCAGGAGCTTACATGACCTCAGGCAGGCTGGACCTGGGCCGAGGGAGGGAAAGACGCGTATGCAGGAGAGAAAAGGCTGTGGCGGCCGGCTGCACGCCTGAGGTCTGTCTGACAAAGGCCAGGGCACATCACAGAGGAAGCTGGCAGTGCCACTTTGTATACTGGTGTCTGCCCGAGGATCAAGTGGGGCTGGGTGGGGGGCAGGAGCTACGGTACCGCACCCTTAATGCGGTGGCACTGGGCAATCTGTGACACTCTTCTCCCATTTGCGATCTGGAGATTAAAAAAAACAAAGGGCTGTGAGCATTAAATGAGATGGTGTGTGCAGAGGCGAAGCAGCCTCCACCCTGCTGGCCGTGGGCCTCAGGAAGGACTCACTGCTGGGGTTGGAGCTGCTGGGCAGGACTGAGGAATGGGTCTGGGCTGTGTCGAGATGTTTACCTTTCACCTGGAATTGACCCGTAGAAGCAGTGGAGGGCTGATCAATTCCCCCTGGGCTGGCGGAGCGGTCCTGCTCCTCTCTGTAGGGGAGAACAGAGAAAATACCTGCATGGCTCACTTCTCAGCCGATGACTCCTACCCTCTCAGCTGGTACTCTACAGTTGACACCCAGAACCGGAGCCCTTTCCAGAACCCACTCCAATGATCAACGAGGGGACTGACAGAGGAAGCTAGGTCAACTCTAAATGGGACATGGAGCTTTTGGGCCTCTCAGCAGGACTCTGGGTGGCCCAGCTGGAGAGGAGGGCAAATGCCTCTCCTGAACGTCCTGATGCCCTGCCTGGTGAGACCTGGATGTCACTGCAGGCCTTTGAGGAGCAGAGGGTAAGGCTGGCCTTGGGTGTGCGAGCTGCCCGTGCCACCTCAGCAACTGGGGCTGTGGCTGGAGGCAGGCCCCTCAGTAGGTGCTTCCAGAGCTTCTGCTGCTACTAGGCTGAAACCCCCACTGAACCAATGAATCCAGAAGAGCCAAGAACTTGTCGGTTCCCTTATAGGTCAGATGGGGCTCTTTCAGATCAAGAGATGAGCTCACTCCCTTCAATCTTGACCCCATCCTTCTCCCACCCTGCGAAGAGACCCGTGAGCGCAGAAGCTAGCTTGGGGCAGCTGCAGCATCAGCTCCCAGGGGCAGGCCAGAATTCCCAGATTGCTTAGCCTTCTCCAAAGCCCAGAATCTCTGAAAAGGGCAGAAATGCTAGGGTAGGGGGTGGCGGTGCAAAGGAAGCACCAGAGGGCCCAGGGAAAGGCAGCGTGCAGGAAGCGGAGGAGGAGGAGGAGGAGGAGGAGGAGGCCTTTGACATTCCCAGGATTGGATCCCACCCCTGAAGCAGGGGTTAGTGAGGCAGAGAATCCCCTGCAGCCTGTGCAGAAAGAGGCTTGGAAAGAGATTTCACTCGAGAAAGGAAGAGGGAGGGAGACAGAGTGCTCAACCCACTCTTTTCTCTCTAGAAACAGGAATTTGAAATTGATTCAGGTGGCACGGGGTTGGGAGGGTGCGGCCAGCAAGGCTGACGGGGAGGAGAGAGCTGGTTCCTCTGTATTTTCCTCTGGCCCCATAGCACCGTGCCCTGCACCGGCCAGGCCGAGCTGCTCACAGGTGGCAGTGTGCCCAGAGGTGGCTCCTTGTGCGGGGGTCAGTCCAGGGTTATTTCTTGAACCAGAGCTCTGACACCTATAGAAGATGCTTGGCCATGTCGCCCTTCCCTGGTAGGGGTGTCAGGAGTGTCATCGCGGAGAGAGACAACACCCAGGTACCAGCCCGCCCCCGAAGGGCGGCAGGCCTTAATCTACTTTCATCGCCTCTCTATGTACTGCCCTCTGGGGCAGGCACTTCCCGATCCATTAGCTCAGCTCAGAAGCAGCCCACTGGGCTCACTCCTCTGTCTTACAGGTGAACACATTCTGACTGGGAGAGGTGGAGGCGAGGCTCAGGGGACGACATCCAGGTCTGCAGCACCCAGAGTGTGGTGGGGAGCTTTCCAAAGGGGCCCTCTGGGTGCCGTGTCTGGGGAACTTCCGTCTTCTTGCTCACGAGCTGTTACTTTCTGATCATGATTCTGACTTGTGTTCACCCTGGGTGAATCACTTGTCTATTGTATGCATCAACTTTATTATCTGTAAACAGGAGATCCTATCTCTGGAGGTGCCTGAGTGCCCATTAGGGCAGCCAGCCTTTACAGCCCTCTCTGTGGCAAAGCTCCATGGGAAATGTCGGACTCCCAGGTCTTCAGAATTGGAAGGACCCCAGAGATGTCTGTTCACTGCACAGAGGGGGCACAGCCCACAGGTCACAGTGTGAGGCAGTGGCAAGGTCATGTGCAGGGGCCCGAGTCCAAAGGATGGGAAACTGGGGAGCAAGCCCTCAGGGGGCGGGGTGAGGGACAGGAAGGAGCATGGCCTCTCCTCGCTCTCCCTCCAGCCACCAGAGCAGCAGGCAGGCACATGTTCTGCTGCCTGCTGCAGCCCTCCGCCCCCACATAGGCTGAGACACACTGACACTCTGCTGAGACTCCTGCCTCCGCCCACCTCCCTCCACAAGTGCACGATGACACTGCTGCCAGCAGCCCTGCGGCATGGGGCCACGGCCCTCTGTGGTGCAAGACCCATGTGCTGGTGCTAACGCACGCACAGGGCTGGGCAACCTCTCACAAGCTCCTGGAAGCACACACATTGGTCCCCTCCACAGAGTACAGAGTGCAAGTCCACGCCCTGTGCAGGGACAGTGAGATGATGCTGACCAGTGCTCTGGGCGCTCTCTCCCTCTGTGTCTTTCTCTTTCAGTCTCAGTCTCTCTATGTCTCTCTCCATGTGGCTTCTGTAGCTCTGTCTCTCTCCTCCCTTTGGACAGGACCCTCTGCCTTAGCACACACCCTGCCCTGTGTGCATGATGCCTGTGACCTGTGCTCCTCTGGGCTTCTCCATGCACTGTAGAACGACACCCTCTGCCCCTGGAAAGCCCATGGAAACCTTCGGAGCCTCACCCCGCTCTCTAGGATCTTGTGGGCATAGCTGTCTGCCATGATATCTGGGGGACTAGATGGCCAGTGGGACATTGTGCTGGAGCAGGTTGAAGGCCTTCAGTATCTGGGCTCACATAAAAGGGGGAACACATCCATGACCCTTGTAGACATTCAACAAGTAGATCCTGCATTGAGCTCGAATGCAGCACGTGTAGAACTTATGCCAGCTCCACCCTCGAGCAGCTCACAGTCTGGTACAATGCCAACATTCATTAAATCACTTCCGAAACTGTTATTTAGTTGCAACTGGACAAGGGCTGTGAACAAAAAGATAGAACTGTGAATTGCAGAAGAACTTTAGCTGGAGTAAGGGAAGTATCCAGGAGGGCTCCCCTGAGGAGGTGACACTGGAGATCTGGAGGTTGAGCAGAGGGAAGGGGGTGGAAGCGTGTTCCTGAGCATGGAAGCAGCCAGACAAAGACTCTGAGGTGTGTATTTCAGTGGAGCACGTTATCACCGGGGAGATTTGAGGTCTCACTTTTCTCTGACCTGTGTAGCCTTTCCCCCAACTTCCAGATACTAGTTAGGTACTAGGGGAATATTAAAAGCCTATCTTGAAGAGGAGACAAGCACGGAGGTGACAGTCTGGATGGAGGTGACAGTCTGGAGGCCAAATCAAGTGAGAGAGCCCAAAGGCAGGGGGTTGGGACTTGAGAAGAGTCCCTTTCGGGGCTGCGACCTCACCGTGGTCTGTAGGGATGTCCTAGGGACTGGGAGAGCCCTGAACAGAGCAGCTAAACACACAAGGTGAGGGACCACGGAGAATTTTCAAACAGCAGCCTTGCTCTTCTGTCCCACAGATGGCCGCAGCCCAGTGCTCAGGGAGCAGAGAGACAAATCCAGCCCTCAGCCTCCCTCCTGCCGCCATCCCTGCCCTCACCTGTGAGATGCTTGCTGCAAAATGACGAGGGTCATGGTGTAGGTCAGGGTCTCCTCAGCTCCATTCGGAGCTCTGAGCAGGCAGCACTCAGATGTTTCAGGAAGCAGAAAGTGAGGCCCCGAGAGGGCAGGGCTGCATGAGTCAGGATGGAAATGGGCGCTCCAGTTGTGTTGCATTTCAGTGCTGGGCTCTCCTGCTGTGGGCAGAACCTGACACTGGGACTTCCAAAAGGCCCTGGCAGTCTTGCAGGGAACAGAGAGGGCCAGGCAGCCATCAAAGTCTGGGAAGAAGGTCCCCTCAGCATGTGCCCCACTTTGCTAGGCTCTGGTCCTGCCTCTTAGGCACTGGGAATTGTTTTCTATTTTTCCTCTGTGTAACTCACTCAAGAAAACCCATGCACAACCCAAACAAGGAATATGTTGGAACTTCTGTGGGTTCAGTGTTCCCTGCAGAAAACAGAATCGTCTGGTTCCCAGGACTTCTGCGTCCCCCACGAAACTTCTGCTAGGTTGGCATCAGGGCGGGTGGTGCAGGACAACTCGTCCCTGAGGTGTCTTCTGGAGTGTGGGGGTGGGTGGCATCGCTGCAGTGGGCAGGCGCTGTTTCCGTAACAGGTCCCAGGACAGTCTGTGCAACACTGGTGGAGGGTCTGCTCCCAGAGCTGCTGTGATGAGCTCGGGAGAGGACAGGGAAATCAAGCAGAGGGTGGATGGAGCAGGCTGAGCAGCCAACAGAGGCTGGGAAGATTGTTCCCACTGGGGACCCATATAGCTGTTTGGTTTGCTTTCTTTTTTTAAATTAAGAAAAGATACTATTGTTTTAAGAGGAAAAAGAGCAGCAACTGCAGAGAGGGCTTAAATGCTATTTATTTATCGACAGCTGATTTTACAGATGGGGAAGTTGAGGCCCCTGCAAAAGGAAAAGATTTGCTTAAGGGACACAACACTGGGTCCACCCCATGTCAGATTTCCCTTTTGTTTCTGAATGCAGATGGACCCCGCTTTTTAACTCTTTTGGGAATGAGGAGCCCTCAGGGGTTCCCATGTAAGATTCTCATGGCTACTCACCCTCAACACAGAACACTGAGAATTTCCTCCAGGTCTCCCTTTCTCAAAGCCCAGCCATGGCCCTCTCTGACCCCAGAGGATGGGATGTTGAAACAGTGAAGTCTCTGAGTTAGGAACTCTGGGTCAGTGTTGGCCCACACTGGGAGGCTGGACTTCCATTGCAGCGGCCCTGGGCGTGCCAGTTTCTGGTGCAGACACGTGCGGCCCACACTCTGGCCCAACAGGTGACACTGCTCTGGTGGCCAAAGCTGGCGCTCACCCCTCCCTCAGATGTTCTGTGCTGGGTTCCATACTCTGGAGGATCAGATCAACTGGCCTGGGTTATGAGTTACTTGCCACCAAGAGGTTTGGAGGCTGAGCTGCTCCACAAAGTAAATCTGCATTGGGCTAGGAACCTTCTGAGATCAGCGTACCCCTTCTCAGCGAGGTGCTTCTTGGGTGCTTCACCAGAGTGGGGGAGTCTGGGGAGCACACTGGGGAGGCCTCCATGTAGCATCCAGGCAAGAGAATGAGCCCCTCCAAGTGTGGGATGAGAATTCCGAAGATAGGAAGGGTTATGGGTTTAGCTTTCAACCTTAAGTGATGGGTAGGAACTTTAACCATTTGTGGAGTCACAGACTCCTCTGTGAAGTTGATGAAGAAATATATCCTTTGCTCAGAACACTGCACAGATACAGCATCATTGTGATACATTTTAAGTGAGTTCATGAATGTTTAGAGCTTCCCCAGAGATCCTATCTAAGGGGCTGGAGGTGGACGTGGTGAGAGGACTCTAGAGGGAGAGCAGGCGGCAGTGAGATGGGGATGGATACAGTGGGGAAATCGAGGCACAGTCAGCAAGGGGGGAGGATGCCAGGGAGAGCTCAGTGAGCCACATGAAGCAAGGATGAGCCTCCAAGCCCTGTGGCCAGTGGGCTCAATGCCCCCTGGTATGGCACAGCCAAGGCACCAGGGTCAGGGGTGGCTGCCAGGGGTATTGAGGCGGGGAGGTACTGGGTGGGTGAGCCTGGCACGAGCATCTCCCCCATGGAGCCCTGGGGGTGGCAGCCAGATTGTGGTGGGTTCATGGCACGTGGGAGGTGGGAAGGAGGCAGCGGATGTCGGACATTTGTTCTGGAAGTTTGGCAGCAAAGAGAAAGGGAAGAAGGAAGCAGCCCAAGCTGCTGAGTCGAGAGAAATGTTCTTGGTTGTTTTATTTTTTGTGGGGGTGTGGGGTGGGGTTTTGGAGGAAGTAGCCAATGAAAGGAAGACCTGAATATTGTGAGACGCCCGGACAGTCAGACCCAAAGGGGTCCAGGGTGCAGGCAGGTTTGTGAGCGTGGCCTTTCAAGAAGGCCCCCCACCCACGGATAACAGCTGCAGATCCAGGGGCCCCTCCTCGATGCTGAGTGACTTGCAGGGAGGGTGGAGAGGTTTCCCTTAGAGAGAGCTGGTTCCACTCACAAATGTGCCCAGGATGAAGTAGGGCTGGAGTTCCTGGTCTCCCTCTTTCAAGTGGGGAGACTGAGATCTGGTAGGATAGGAAAGCTAGTAGACAAGTTGGGTGAAGCTTCTTCTGACCATCATCAGTGCCTTGGTGCTACACCCGGCTACAGTGGGTCAACATTTCAGGGTGCTGCAAGCCAGAGAAGGTGATGGGTCTCCGGCAGCCTGCTATGCCTGGGACACTGTGGCTGCCAGGAAGTCAGAAAACAATTTCCCAGTGTGAATCTTGCTCTTCACAGCCCATTAGCATGTTTCCACATTCTCTGCCAGTGGACCCACTGTGGCTGTGCCCTACAGCGTCTGCAGGAGGCTGGGTGAGACCTCCCGCCCACTCTACTCCCCTTGCACTGGGGCCAGGCTGCTCGGCCCGGGAAGCAGCCCTTCCCCTCCTCACCGAGGCCCTCACACAGCTCCCTTCTTCCTTGAGTTTGGCAAACAAGGTCCATTTCATTTCTGATGATGCTGGCTGCTCTTATCCTTCGTACGCAATGGTGTCCATATCAGGGTTTGTTTCTTGGGTGTTTACTATACTCCAGGGACTAGACTAAACTCACTGCTGACTATTACCTCATTGAATCATCGGAGCAGCCACACTGGGTGGGTACTCTTATCGGCCACATCTGATGGACCATCAAAGAGGCAGTTCGAGATGAAATAACTTGCTTGTAAGTGCAAAAGCACAATTTGAACTCTAATCGGGCTGGTCCGGAAGAGCCCTCTCTCCCTCACTTAGACTGAGTTCTAACATGGGAGGCATTGCCTCTTACAGCCACTCAGGGGGAATCAAATTAAAATTCTGTTCTGCCATCCCACTGGCTGAGTGTCAAGTGCTCTACAGCCATATTAGCTGGCGGCTGCGTGCTGGATGGATCTGTGCTGGACAGATCCATCACGGAATGTGTTACACAGTGTGGTCCACAGCATTGGAGCTGGAAAGACCTTCATGCACTTGGTCCTGGTCTTCACCCCACCTCCTGTGCTGCTGATGGAGAAGCTGAGGCCCAGATTGGGGCCCAGCCCTCCCACACACCCGAGACCTGGGATCCCGCCCCTCCAATCTGTCTGTCTGTCTGTCTGTCTCTCACATATCTACAGTCTGTGGCCCTCTTGTTCATATGGATACACAATTCCTGTTCCAAGTGACATGAGCCTGCTTTGTCACATTGATAGCCTCACAGTATCACACACCTGAGGTCACATCCAGCTGGTGAGAAACGCCTGCAGCCTGACACCCACCTTTTGCCCCCAGAAGCACACCCCATGCTTCCCACTGTGCTCGGGAGGCTCCCTGCCCTCCAGAACCCAGGAACACCTTTCCAGGCAGCCCAGGACCCCCTCACAGAGAGTCCTCATGCTCAGGCACTGCCTGTGCTTGTGGCCATTTCCTCCCTGTACCTCTTCCCATCCCACCTTGGCCTCCTTGCCACCCCCATGCTGTTCCCCAGCTCTTTCCTGCCCACACACCTGCTGGCCACCTGCTCAGCACAGGCTACAAAAGAGTGGGCCAGTTTTTCTGTTTGCCAAGGCTGCTGGGCTGCAGCCACTAGTACACACAGGACAAGAATACAGAAATGTGCATTTTAAAAACAAAGGATGAAAACAGAAGAGGGGAAGGCTGGCATCCTCCACTCTTGTTCTCAGTTTTACCCCTTGACTCTCCTCTGCACTTGTCTCTCTAGACCCTGTGGCAAGCAGGCAGCCTCCCTGGAGGACTGAGACTGCGTGGGCAGAAGCAGGGGCTCCCTAGCCCAGCCTTTCCTCACTTTGTACCCCTGCTGCGTCCTGTACTCTGTGCGCAGGGTCCTGAGCAGCATGTTCTTTTTATCTCCTAATAAACCCAAGAGGTGGGTGCTGTTGTTGCGCTCTTATGCGCCCAGAGAGGTAAAAATGCCAACTTTAACTTCATGAAATCAGCTTGGGGCAAGCTGGGATGGGACCACAGATCTTTGTGATCATAGAGCACTCACTCTTGACCACTACACATCCAGGCTTCAGTGGAGCCAGGAGAAAGTTTGACTGACAAGAATTCTCTTGTCTGGGTTCACTAAGAATGTGCCCGTTTGCTTGAGGCCTTGGTCTCTCTGATAAATAGCTCAGAATTCAGTATTGGCAGGATTGCTGAGTGAGCAGCTCAAAGAGGAGCCCAGGGAGGAGCAGAGTTCTGAGGTGACTTTGAGAAGGGTCCCTTTCTCAGCACCTGATAAGAGTGGGATGTGAACTGCTCCAGCACAAAATTCTCACAGCTGAACTTATGCACAAAGATGTCCTTCAAGGGGCTCGGCGGCACCTGTGCAGCTACCCCCTGGCCTGGTTCCCTGGTTAGGGACCTCTGATGTACAGAAAGTTCAAAGGCTTGCTAGGAGCAGTAGAACAAGCGCAGCTTCTCCTGTTTCAAAGACACGAATCTTGGCCCCAGCTCCTTGGGACAAAGCCCAGGTCCATAGGACCTGTCAGGGTTCCCAGCACAGGGCCCGTGTGATGGCGCCCACCAGTGCCAACCCTGGGGGAGGCGAGATGGGTAGCAGGGCTTCCCCAAAAGGCAAACAGGGCAGGGCTGAGCTGGCTGGGAATCACCTGGAGAAGGGATTAAATAAACAGATTTCAGGGTCCCACACCCAGGGGTTTGGATTAGTAGGTCTGGGTGGGGTTTTGGAATCTCTATTTTAAAAAATATTCTCCAGGTAATTCTTTAGCTGCCAGTTTGATAATCATTGACTAAAAGTTTTTAGCTAGAACAGTTTTTTCTTTCCCTAATGGAGAAATTATACCCATTCTTCCCTCCATCCTTCTACCTCTGTACCCTTCTACCTAACACTGAACCCCAGCTCTGGACCTGCCGGGGGCTAAATGCTGGGGAGTGAAGCAAGGCTCACCCTGCCCTTAGCAACTCTCAGCTTCCTCCTCCTCTACCTCTTCTCAGTGGAGGCTCGGGCTCCTTCTAGACATGGCCAAGATGCGGCCAGTTAAATGTTTTCTCTCCCCTCAGGGCTCTGGAGAACCATGGCCTCCAGAGGAGCAGGGCTCATTCACCTGCCTGTGCAAAATGGGCACTTTTTTGAGACCAGTTGTGCCCTACCACTCTGTCCCTGATACCCCTGACTAAAAACCCGCTTTCCTGTCCTATTTCAGATCTGCTCTCATTGCTTAAATACACCTCCCACAAGTAACATGACAGAGGCCCAATTGGTACCATACACTGGGTCCCTGGTAACCAGAGGCACAGAAAAAAAAAAGTAAAAATCCTGACACCTGCACTCCTGAAACCCCTCAGCGGGGAGGAGAGGCAAGATGTCTATAGCAGCCACCACTTGGGCTTGATGGACGTTGTGATGTTTGGTCTTGTGCCTGGTTCTTGACACAGAGCTCTTAAAACCATTGTAATTTCCTAAGTGGTTAGGGCTGCCTGGAGCCGTTTTCCCCCCAATATTTGGTTGTTGCCTCTAGTTCTTGACACAGAGCTCCTAATTTCCTTGGAGCTTCCTAGGTAATAAGATGTCTTTGTTCCAACAAGATGACAGTTGGTGGGCTCTTGGAAAGGCCCTTGTTGACCAAAAAGCCCAAGTCATGATTAGGAGTTGGGGGAATTCAGTCCCACAACCCATTCTAAGGCAGATGGAAGTACTGGGAATTGAATTCATAGTCAACAGTGCCTCCATGATGAAATCTCCACAAAGATCTCAAAAGTATGAAGCCTGGAGAAGTTCCGGGCTGGCGAACATAATCATCCAGGTGGCAGGAGATGGCACATCCTAGTGTCAGAGGGACAAAAGCTCTTGTTCTCAGAACACTTCCAGGCCTTGACCTAGGTACCTCTTCATCAGCTGTGTATCTAAATCCTTAATCATGTCCTTTATTGTGTAATAAACCAGCAAATGTAAATGGATGTTTTCTTGGGTTCTGTGAGCCACTGTAGAACATTCCCGAACCTGAGGAGGGAGTCGTGGAAACTCCCAATTGCTAGCCATGTTGGACAGAAATGTGAGTAACTTGGGAATCCACTACTTGCTGCATCTGAAGTAAGGGGACATGAATGGAGCCCTCAACCTGCCAGTCTGCTCTTAGAGTAGGCGGTATTGTGATTGAGTGGTAGGATACGAAACTAGTGTCCAGAGAGTAGAATTGATTGATGTGAAGGAAGCCATCTAGATTTGGTGGCCAGGTGCATTATGGGTTGATTAAAGGAAAATGAGTTTTTCCTACACAGAGGTCTCTGGGACCATAAAGAAAGTGCCACATTGGAGGGGCAACATCTCAGGAGGTAAATGGGACAGGTGGTTGTAAACAGGTGGGACTGCACACCCCTGGGAGCAGCCATTGCTGTGAAGAGGCGCTCCCTCAGTTCATGCATGAATTTTGGGCTCCAGCCTTCCTGTAAGGTCATAGTTCATGGTCTCTAGTCTTCATCCCAGGACTTTCTTCCCCATCTTCCTGTAGTTTTCCCACTGCTCACTTTTTGCCCCCTGGCCGTGGAGTCAGTGGCAGCATGCCCGTGGGTGTATGTAGCACAGCCATCTATACTAGTCTGCAGCTTCCTTGGTGTCTGCTAGGCACTCCTAGCCTCCCTGAGGTCCGAGCTCAGAGGTTATGTTGGGGTATGGTCAGGTTGGAACCTGAGCAGAGCTTGACACACAGGAATTGAATTCACATGTCCTTGGTGTGAAAGTCAAGAACCTAGGACCTTTGAGTCCTAGATACAGTCGTGCCTGTAACTTGCTGTGTGACCTTGAGCCATCTACACTGAACTACAGTGGAGAGTCTTGATCTCACTCCAGACATAAGCAATTGGAATTGCTCTTTAGCAAGGAGTGCAGACAATTCCCATGAACATTACTGTTTGGGAAACCTGTCCAGGAGACTGTCTTTTCACCCTAAGCGCTACTGGTTAGGACAGTAATGTGCGAAGTCGGATCTCTTAGGAGCCTCCTCTGTCTTACAAGAGGTCAGAAAACATGGCTTTCGTGGAAAAGAGTACAAGATGACAACTCAGCTCCCGGTCAAGCTCTCAGACTGGCTTTGTTTAGCTTCATGCATATTCTTTTGGAATAAGGCACCATTGTTTAGAAGCTGGGAAGTTTTTTAGACTTTCAGCTTTGAAAAATTGAATGAGCTGAGAATAAGCCCTGTTCCATGTGACAACAGCAATCAATTTCCCCCTCTGATCTCTGAAACTAATAACCTTGTTCCGAGTTCTTCTCTGGTCACTAATACTTTGAGGATAAAAGTCACAGGAGGCTCTTAAAACCCCTGAACAGATGCTCAGCCTTCTAATATTACAATTAAAAATGAAATCTACCAGAGTTACCATTTCCTGCCTCTCTAACTAGCAAATATAAAAGTCTGATAATGCACTGTGTTGATAAGGGCAGAGGAAACGGGTTCTGCCTCGCCCCTGGGGGACAGTATGGTGGTACAGTCTCTAAGATGCTCGATCTCACTGTCTATCAAAATTGCTAAATACCACCAATCCTTGCCCAAAACACACCAGTGCTAGGAATTCATCCTACAGACATGTGCACTCACGTGAAATGTAATTCCAGTGCACATGTACACATTCAAGCACTGAAGCACTGCTTGTAACAGCGACAGACTGGAACTAACTCAATTGCCCTTCAATAGGGGACGGGCTAGATAAAGCACGGGCCAGCCGTACAGTTGCACGTTATGTAATAAAGTACTTCACGTTATGATATGACAAAGGGCTTCCAAAATATATCACTAACTGAACAAAGAAGGACAGCGTGCCAAGCCCAGTGCCATTTGCAGGGTGGAGAGTACAGTATCTGGAAAGATATGCAATGACCAGACAGCAGTGACCTTCTCTGAAGAGGAGGCCTAGGAGGCCAGGGGACATGGGTGGGAGGAAGTCTTTCACTATCTACACTTTCAGATCCTTTGAACTTTGAGCCATGTTGGTGTGTTACCTACTCAGAGTTAAAAAACCAAAGGTTTTTGGAGATCTAGAGTCAGTGGTTCTAAATTACAGAGCTCCATTGCTTTTGCAGCTTAGTAAGTCTAACTTTGATGAGTCCAGAGGTTCATCTTGCAGGAGGCCAAGTCTCTAGGTCTGTCTCTGAGTCTCCCCAGCACCACTGGCCTGAGTTGGGACACAGCAGCCCCCTTAAGCTTGAGCAGCTCCAGAGGAGGACTCCTGCCTTAGCCTGGCACAGCTGCACGGACTCTGGCATCTCCCAGGATGCAGCCCTGGGTCCTCACTCACCTCACCTCCTCTGTCCTTGCAGGGGAGCCTTCTCAGTCGTGCGCAGGTGTGTGAAGGTGCTGGCTGGACAGGAGTATGCTGCCAAGATCATCAACACCAAGAAGCTCTCAGCCAGAGGTAGGTGCCTGGCCCAGCTTGGCCCACAGCCAGAATCACCTTCCCTTCCTCCCTCTGACTCTGGGCTCAGGACCCCGACTGAGTCTGTGCCCCTGAGGGATGCTAATGCGGTTAGTGACCTTTTTGCTGAGGGTGTCAGAGCATTGACCTCCCTCATCCCCTCAGGGAAACCTAGGCTGGAGCCCACAGCCTCAAAAAGACTGGCCAAGCTCTCTGCTTGTGCAGCCGAGGTGGAAGCGAGGCGTCAGATGGAACTGCTTCCCCTACCCTTCTGTCGTGACCCTTCCCTTCTCAGTGGCAGACTTTGCACTTGCCATGCCCTGTGCAAATGTCTAACCTTGCAGCCACTCTGGTCTGCTCCACAGGTCCCCTGATCTGAAGAGGTCTTCCTTCTTCTCTCTCTGTTTCCTTCCTGGCTTTCCCTTGCCCTGGTATTATGTGATTTGCTGGTTGGCTCCTTGTTTAACCTCTGTGTCCCCTCTTCACTGAACTGCAAGCAAGAGGGCAGGTTTCATCTACAGCCCTGTCCTCCGCGTGTGGGACAGAGCCCTTACCATGTGCTCAGATGGCGTCACGCGAACTGCTGGCGTACTCCTCTTTGACTGCAGCAACCGTCTCCAGTTCCTGAACAGGTGGTCTGGGGGGTGACCTGAGGTTCAGAAATGATACCCAGCAAATTCTAATTTGCAGAGATGTTTGGAGGCCTTACATGGAATGGTGGTCCTAGGAACTTGAGTGGTTCTGGACCCACAATATCAGCATCTGGGGACAGTGTTAGAAATGCAGTGTATCGGGTCCCTCTCCAAGCCTAAAAAACCCAAGTCTGCATTTTATCAAGATGCTCAGATTAGCCAAATGGGTGTGAAATACCCACAGGACTCCTTGCCATTAGTGTGAGCAGGGCAGTGATGATGCTGACCATAGTCAGTGTGTTGGAGAGAAGTGTCTCTGCAGATGCCAGGTGAGACAGTGCATTCGCTGCCTTGGGGATGGTGAGGTGATGGGGAGATTCTGCCGGGTGAAATGGCAGACATGCTGTGTGGGCCGGCATGGTGTCCAGGTGTTGGACAGCCATGGCCACATCTGGGCCAGGGCCCAGCGGATAGGGAGGCCTTGGGGGGGTCCCACATCTGCTGGAACAGGATGCGCCCGCTGTTCCCCACACACCTCTCACTCAGTCCTGTGTTGGACTGTGTGTTGCTGCTGTCTTTCATGTCTCTGGCTTAGTGTGGCTGGGAGCACAGCATTCTCTCCCAGTGCCTACAGGGAGAACAGGCTCTGCGTGGCGGGAGGCTGGGGTAAGGAGTCTCTGAAGGCCCAGGGCCCTCATGTGGCACAGTCAGAATAAAAAGGCCAGGTCTGTGGAAGGTTCAGAGCCACAGCCAGTGGCATGAGCCACGTGGGCAGGAAGACCTGCAGGGGTACTGTCTTATGTCCACAGGCTGGGATTAGTTTGCCACCTCTGTGTGACTAGTGGCAATCTCGTGCCAGTCTGTGCTTGGGGTCTCTAGTGGTTATGGGAGGTGTCTTAGGGTCTGGGATACAGCGGAGGGGGGGCAGCAGGACCAGAGTCATGACTTGGTGGTGTCATTGAGGGCGCCCAGTGGAGGTCTCCCTGGATGTGCAGGGTCTTGGGCCAGTTTATCACAGTCTGGGGGCACATCTACAAACACAGCCATGCACATTCACACATATGTACATGCATAGACACATGCATGCATCGCACACATACGCACACTGACTGGTCAGGAGACAGAGGTGCATAATGAGTGGAGTTTGCTTCCATTTGGGAAGCTAAGCACCCAGGACTGACTACGGCAGGCAGTTATCGCCCAAGCCCCTCTCTGCCATCTGTTGAGTCTGGGAGGACGATGCCCAGGCCTATGTGAGTGTGTGGGGTGGGGGTGGGGCCGCTATCAGGGAACATTCTAGAAGAAGTCTGCCAACTGGTTGCTGTACTTTTCCCTATTGGGGAGGAGGAACAGAGCTTCTTTTAGCAGGTTTCTTTGTTTGCCACTCATGGAGCCTCCAGGGGGGCTCAATGCAGAATATTTGGCAAACGCACTCAAATGTCTCCTGCTGCCACTCTTGGGTGACTTCCAGCAGCTCCCAGCAGGGACTTGTGCCCTCCCAGGTCTCCTGTGCACCCCTCCCATGGAGCTGTGGCTTTGCCGTCCAGCCTCTTTCAGCAAGTGAATCCCAAATCCAGGAAATACTTTTGTGTGCATTTTTAAATTAGTTTTTTCTTTTTTTTCGGTACTGATCTTTCAAAGAAACCATCAAGAAATGGAATGAAAAGTAAAAATTTTGCTTGTCCCAATCTCTGCCAAATCCTCACAGGGGTCTTTTTAAAAAGCAGCTGCCTGCATTGCAGCCCTGAGGGTTGGCTCGAGCTCCCGCATTGTCACCCCCCCCCATGGTGTAGGCAGCAAGTGCCGCTAGGTCTCAGGGCCATCCCTGCCAGGTCCCCTCCACACCCCAGCCCTCTCCTTTCTGGGGACCATGACCTCCTCAGGCTCTGGGCTTCACTCTAATGCCAAGGGACCACTTTCCAGGCTCCCTGGCTGCCGGTCTTGGGGCGCCGGCTGGGAGCATGCCAGGGGTGCATCCAGGTTGAACCCCATTCAGGGCCCTGCAAGGGAGCCCTCTGCCCATCCACCTCCATACCCTGCCTGGCATCTCGGTCTCTGGGATTATTTGTCCAACTGCCCAGGACCGAGCCCTATTGGTCCTGTGATGAAGGGGACATTTCTTGCTCTCAAACTTGAGGTCTCCTCTCTCCCCTGGCTGCTGGGCCTCTTGTCTGCCCTGTGGAGGCAGAGGAGTGCCAGTCTATGTGACTGGACTTCCTCCTGCCGATCTGGGACCTCACTCCGGAGCACCCACTAACTAACACCAACATGCTGCAGGTGACACAGCCACAGGGAAGGTAAAAGCTCCCCAAGATACCATCATGGGCCTTGGAGATAACACCCCCAGGTACCCAGCAGGAAGCTGGAGATGTGAGCTTCCTGAGGCCTCTCCACTGCGGGACTTGTTAAGCTGGATGGATTGAGTTACCCACTAATTAATTATTAGAACGGGAGGCACATAGCATAGTAATTCTGGACATGGGTCAAAATCCTGTGCTGCCATTTGTTTGCACTGGGGCTTAAGACAAGATGCTTAGCAGCTCTATGCTAGGTCCTGGGACTGTGGCAGTGACCCACAGAGAAGATTGTGTTCTCAATGTGCCAGTTTTTTAGGAAATGAGATCACAGAGAGCATTAGATGCATAAATAAGCTGAACAGTTTCAAGCAGTGGTGAGTATTGTAAAGAAAAAACAAGGTAATGGGAAAGTGACAGGAGGGATGCTCTTGGGAAAGCAGCCAGGGAAGCTCTCCAAGAGGGGATATTGTGCTGAGTCTGCCTGATGAGGAGCCAGCAACCAGGAGAAGACTCAGGGACAGAGCATTCTGGGCAAAAGACATGGTATGTGCTAAGGCCCTGAGGCAGAAAGGAGACTGCAGTTGCTCGACCTGCCTGGCAGAGATGAGGGAGGATGCTGCATGGTCTTGGGTATGAGGCTGGAGTTATAATAAGTACACCAGAAAGCTGTGGGACAGTTCAGTACCAGGGAGAAACAAAATCTAATTCGTATTTTGTTAAAAGAGCTTTTTGGCTGCTGAAGACAATTGGCTGGAGTGGGGGTGGGGGTTCTCATAGTTAAGAGTTTGATTTGATAAAGGAATTATCCTTTTATCCCTGGCCTCAGTTTATCTATCTACATTAAATAGCAAGTGCTCTAGGTCAAGGAAAACATGGTCCCTATGTGTCTTTATATGCTCTGTACATTAGAATGAAAACCTTGTCACAGAATTATAAAAGTGTTCTATAGTATATATGTTTACATTTAACAAATCAGTGCTTTTAACAACAAAAAGTTACAATGCAGGGAAACTATATGCTGTACAAGATGATCATGGGATTTACATTTCCTAGCATTTCTGGCAAGAAGGTCTGGTCACCAGACACCAGTTTGAAGTTGTGTGACCAACATTTTCTTTTGGTCCTCTTAGTGGAACTTTGCTTCTGAGTAACTTCACAAGGAGAAAACATCACAATTCCAGATTTGAAGTCCCACTCTCTGAAATGTGGCCTGGGCCTAAGGCCTCCTGTCCCTCAGATGTGCCTGGCCTTCAGCTACTTGGTTTCTGGTTTTTCTGGGGGAGGAATGGGGCAGGGCAAAGGCTGCATGCAAGGAAGGGGTCCAGTCTTCCTCAGCCCACTGGGGGTCTTCAGGCATCTCTAGGTGAGGATCCCCTCTTTTGCCCAGGACCTAGTATCCCCTGCCCTGTGGACATGGATTGAGTTTTGGAGGATGGGGAGCCAGGAGGACACCCCACTATTTGGCCCTCCCCTCCTTCCCTGCCTGCAGCTGGCCTACCCCTGGGGAGCTGAGTCTGTGGAAACAGCACTGGGTTTAATTGCTTTGCTTATGGTAAAGCCCTGTTTCAGCCTTGGTCTTGGCTTCTGCTGCCTGCTGAGGACAGCCAGTGATTGCTCTAGTGGACAGGGCAGAGGAAAGGGGAGCTGAGTACCCAGGGAGGAGACTCGGGACTGTCTCCATCCTTAGTGTCTTGTGGGTGCCTGTCGTCATTCAGTGACTGAAGTTCTAGTCTAAGTGTTTGGGTGCCTCCTCATCTGTAGGCCACAGTTTTCCCACAGTGGGTGGAAGAGGTTAGAAGTCGGAGCCTGAGAACAGGTAGAGCAGGGTTTAGTGGCTCTGGAGTCTGACCGCTGGGGGAGAGGGTAGCTCCACAATCACCATGAGTGTGACTCTGGGCTGGGTGCCACTGCTCTGAATATCTGTCGTGGCTCTCTCAGAGGCTGTCATGAAGGCTGGAAGGCCTCCGGAGCACTCTGCGCAATTTGTGGCACACAATCTACACAGGTCAAGCATCCCTAATCTGAAGTCCAAAACACTCCCAACCTCCTAAGTTTGAGAGTGCTGTAGGAAACTTTCTTTCATGCACAAAACTATTAACAGATATTGGAAAAAATTACCTTCAGGCTATGTGTATAATCATTCATGAAATGTAAGTGAATTTTGTGGTTAAACTTGAGTCCCATCACTAAGATATCTATTATATGTGTGCAAATATTCCAAGCTCTAAAAAAATCTGAAACACACTTCTGATCCCAAGTGTTTCACATAAAGGATACGCAGAGGATGCTACATTCTACCTGTGTTAGTGCTCTCTCTTTAACTGTTTTGTTTTTAAAATTAAGGCATCAGCTACTAAACTGTGAGAAAAGCATCATACAGGGAGTCGGGAAATGCATTTTCAGTTCCACATCTGCCACTAAGGAGGCCTTGAGTTGCTCAGTTTGTGAAAGGAGACATGGTACTCACTGCCCAGGGTGGCAGGAAGCGCTGAGCGGTGTGAGTCTGTTCCCAGAACTCAGGAAGCAGAGACCACAGGACTGATCCTGAACTGGGCCACTCTCCCAGGTATAGGGGGAGACTGAGGGTCTTGTCAGAGGTCCTAGAAGGCCAGTGTGATAGTGCTGGGTCACCCTGAGGCTGCCTCGAATGCAGTTTACCCTGCAGGTTCACTGCTGGCTGGTCCCTGGTCCCAGAGTTCTCTGAAAGGCAGGTGGCTTCTGGGGATAACACAGCTCTTCCGGAGAGATGCGTCACTCCCTCAGGAAGTCTACCCATTCAATTGCTTGTTCTTTCATTCTGCTGTTTCTTGAATACCTAGTGTCTGCCAGGCAGTCAGGGAGATGCGAGGCCCTTAAGGGAGTGGATGTCCCCAAGACAGAGGAGCCTGAGAGCGCAGATCAGGGCCCACCAGGCTGCTGAGGGGTAGGATGAGTGATGGCTGGCGACTGACAGCTAAAAAACTCCATGTGTCCCACACGGAGACTGAGGGGGCTGAGCGTGAGTGCAGAGCAGTGAAAGCTGCAGGGCTGGCTGGCTGGAGCGGGGGCCTGGGAGACGGGCCTGGAGGAGGCACAGCAGCGGCCAGGCTGGACTGTCCCAACTGGGGCCTTATCACATGGGAAGGGGCCCTAGAAACTGAGGCCGAAGGCAGTGGGGGGGACTTGCTTAGCAGTTTTGGCCTCCCTGGGAGGTGGAGGCCATGGGGAGGTCCAGGGGAGGCTGCAGGTGGCTTCTCCCTGGGACTCCCCTGAGCGTTTGTGTTTCAGACCATCAGAAGCTGGAGCGTGAGGCCCGCATCTGCCGCCTGTTGAAGCACCCCAACATCGGTGAGGCCTGGGGGTAGGGAGAGTGTGTCAGGCAGGGGTCCTGGTGCTGGCTGGGGGTGGAGGAGAGCAGCTGGTCTCTTCTCTGGGGTGGGAGGCAGTAGAGGTGGGAAGGGGGGCATCTCTGATGTTTTCCACATTCTCAGAGACCAACTTGCTTCAGGGGAAGGCAAAAAAGGGCCCTTCTTCCCATCCCACACTGCTTGACAGCCTCCTTCAGAACAGCTGCTTCAGGAAAACTTCTAGAGCTCAGAGACAGGTGAAAATAGGCCAGGAGGGGAAGCTTGACCTTGACCTGTGTGGCCCACACCAGACCTACTCTATGCTGAGCCAGCCAAAGTCAAGATACGGCTCAGCTCCTGCCCCAAGCTCAGACCTATTGCCGGCTGCCTGGAGAGGTGGAGCCCAGGGTGGGAGGAGGCAGGGCCGGACGGCAGGGCACATGGACCTGGGCTCAGGAAACATACATCACTCCCCCAACTCCTGTGCAACTAGGGGGCAGAGTCTTGGCAATCAGGGTTCTGTGTCATGGAGGGAGGAGTTCAGCTTTTAGATCTAGATCTGCAGGAACGGCTGTGTGACCTTGGGTAGGAACACTCCCGCCTCTGAGACTCCCCCACCTTCACTTGGAGAGGGCTGTCCGGACCAGTGCTTATCTTTTTCCAACCAAATGGGTATTTCATAAAAAGGCAGCTTCTGATGGAGACTGAGGTTTTGCAGTTGTCATGGCTTTGAGGTGAGGCCAAGGCTTCTGACTTGGAGGAGCAAGGACTACTATCTAAAGATGGTGCCAATTCTGTTAGCTGCCATACCTTCTCTTCAGGGCAAAGAGCATCTCTCCATGCCCAGGGCCCCAAGAGTTAACTCTCCTGCAGGGAGAAGCAGCACCATCTGCTATTTATACCCAGAAAAAGCCCCTACCTCCCTGCTTAGCAGCAGCCGAGGAGCAGAAGCAGGAGAAGAGAGGCGGGCCAGCTAGGGCAGAGAGGGCGCAGCAAGGCCTGCTGCAGGAGGAGCCGGCTGGACCCTGCCCTGACTTGCTATGTTCCTTCCTGACCATCAGCCCCACCCCCAGCTGGGTAAGGGACAGGCTGGAGCCATCTCTGACTGTCAGCCTCTGGGTTCTCTTGGAGGCTATCAGCCCGGGAGGAAGGAGGCGGGTCGTGTGCACAGGTTCCGTTGCGTGCGTGCGTGCATGCGTGTGTGTGTGTGTGTGTGTGTGTGCGTGTTGCTTCTCAATAGCAGTTGGCTCAGGTCAATTCTGCCTCTTCTCTTTGTGCCTCCTTCTCCCTCATTCTCAGCTGTAATGGGAGAGTAAGTTATGGGCTCTGGGGCTGACAGAACACAGCTCACACCTTGAATTTGTTGCTTCATTGCTGTGTGATCCTGAACATACTGCTTAACCACTCTGAAGCAAGCTCAGTTATCTCTGGAGAATGTGAATGATACCTGCCTCACAGGACATGATGATTAAGTAGAGCACAGCACGAAGACAGGCTTCAGGCCAGTGTTTATCTGTCACTAAACTGTCCCCTCCCTGCTGTCCTGCACCTTTCCAAAGAAGACATCTTCTTGCCTGGAGCCCTGTAAGATTATCCCTGCCCTGAGCCACTAAGACTATTGGTCATTTGTGGCAACCACGATACCATGCCAG
Organism: Hydrochoerus hydrochaeris; assembly: GCA_004027455.1. Taxonomy (NCBI): domain Eukaryota; kingdom Metazoa; phylum Chordata; class Mammalia; order Rodentia; family Hydrochaeridae; genus Hydrochoerus; species Hydrochoerus hydrochaeris. The sequence continues at coordinate 17,980 of PVLA01006364.1, read as the reverse complement.
CTAAGAGCATGGCTTTTGAGGTCAGGCATACCAGGTCCCTGCTGAGGCGCTGAGCGCCAGTGTAGAGGAGGTGTTTGAGCGGGGGCAGACTGTACCTCTCTGAACCTCCGTATTCTTCTCCATGACATGGGGAGGATCAGTCCCCACCTTGTAGGACCGTTGGGAGGGCTGAGGGAGAGTGTAACTATCTTCCTGAAGAAGCGCAGAGGCTCGCATGTGGGTGCAGAGCTGCAAGGTGAGTTGGTGCCTCGAGAGACTGACTGGCTCCTAGGCTGCCTCCTGGTCAAATCCAGACACGCCTGTGTGTGTCCTGGCCCAGCCCCCGGGTCCTGGCTCGGCACGGATGGGTCCAGCTTGTACCTTGCACAAAGCATTTGCTTCCCAGCGCCTGCCTGGGGAGGGTGGTACTTGCTCTCTGTACCATCACCACTTGTAATAAGGCAGAGCCCCCAAAGCCACCCCAAGGGTGCAGAGAACTTGGACTGTGCTAGGGACGACCTAAGAGCTAAGTCTGTGATGTGGAGTGGGAAAGGAAAGTGCAGCTGGTCAAAGGCTCAGGACAGCAAAGTCTTCATTTAATGATTCTTAGCACCAGGCTCTGAGCTGAATTCTTCACAAGCATCATCACTTTAGTTTCCCATACAGTCCCAGTTACATTAGCACGGCTTTAAGGAATGGAAGGTCAGAGAGGTTAAGACAATGGCCCAAAGTTGCACAGCTTGTAAAAGGTGGATCTGGGAGGTGAACCCTGCAAGTCCGATTCCAGAACCCACGTGGATTCCATATAGTTTCGTCAGCAGACATCAAGAGTGTGGTGGTCTGAGGCACATATAGGTAAAGGAAAAGTACTATGCTTCAACTTTTGTGGCAGAAATTGTAACCCCTGCAAATATCACAGGAATGTCAGACATCAGTGACTCAAGCTGAGTTACAGATTTATCCGTTCGATGACAATATTTTTAAAAGTGAGGTGGTCATGCAATGCTGTGGTCATAAGCAGGTGGGTCACTCCCCTGGGAGACAGGACTGCTGCTGCAGCTGGCGGTCCTGATTCCTGCCCTTGCTCCTGGGCTCTGGCAGCTGTGTTCCGCAGATATAGCCCTGTAAGGGGAGGGGGCTGTGCATGAGTCCTGCACTGCAGGAAGTCCTGTGTTCTGTACCACAAGATGTGAGTCCACTACTCTAAGGAAGAGGCCGCTCCTATACTGTCATGCAGGTGGTTCACTGCTTGAGTGGGGGCTGGAACCCAGCACACATGCCCTTTGCCCAGTGGTTCAGAGAGGCTGCCCTTTAGAGCAACACGCAGAAATCCTGCCCAAGTTCTGCCTGCTTCCCTAAGCCCTGAGGCCTCCTCTACAGGGGCTGAGTCTGACCCCTCATCCTCTTGGGGCTCCTATAAAAGGGCCATTGACCCAGTCCTGAAGGTCCTATTGGAGTTGATTCTGACTGCAGTGTGGCTTCTCAGAGCTTCTCACACACAGGGCAGGAAAGTCAGGACCACCTTCAGCCAATGTAGACAGAGAGAGTCTGCTCCCCAAGAGTCCACATGGAGGGAGACAGGAAGGAAAACAGTCTTTAAAAATATTTTTAAATTTTTTTGTCTTTTCAAGACAGGGTCTTGCTATGCAGTTTAGACTGGCCTTGAACTCCCAGCAACCCTCCTGCCTCAGCTTCCCAAGTACTGAGATGATAGGTGTGTGCCACCACGTCTGGCAGGAAGACAGTCTTTTGACAACTCTACTTTGACACAATAACAACATAAACTTACTGCAGATCGATGAGGAGACAAAGACTTTGTCTCCTGTAAACTCCTCATGTAGAATTAACATCTAATGAAACCCGTTTCCACATGATCTGCGATCCGTGACCCTCTCAAATACACTTGTGCATTTCTCTCAGCTCAGCTTCCTTCGAGGCAGAGCCTGAGACAGGCATTCAGGTGTTGCGAGAGGCCAGCTGTCCTGGCAGCTGGGGGTTGGACGCACCAGCTTAACAAAGGGAACCTTGGCAGGGCACTGACGTAAGATTGCCGGGTCCTGTAAACCAAACACAGTTATATAAGCATGTATGTTTAAGAGTCCAAGCCTGCATTCATTTGGAGTGCACTGGAACTATGACAGATTAATAGTGAGGGAGCGGGTAGAATTGCGGTGGGGCAATGACGGGAGAACGCAAATGACAGAGTCCGAGTAGCGGTACACGGGAGTGCACCTCATTTAGGTTTGATTTTCATTTTTAAAAAGTGTCGATAAAATAAAGTGGGTTTACACTGCATGCACTCGTAAGGTTTTCTTAAACATCTTCTGATTATTATTCACCACTTTGTATCATCACTTAAGAGCGTCTTAGGGTTTTAATTTTAACCTGTGCCCTGTCATCTCTGCTGTCCATCTCCTGTCCCGGAAGGTGCTCACCCAGGCTATTTGACACCTGCCTCTCTGCCCATCCTGCACGTTTTTCTTAAAATACGAGAACCATAAACAACTTGGGAGACTCAGTACTGAGGCACCGATACACACACCAAGGAAAAATCCAGTAGTTCTAGGGCTTGCAGTGAAAAACTGGGTCTTCTCCACATCCTGGCTCCCCAGTCTCCTCCCCAGAGGCACCCCAATGCCCATTTCTCTGTATTCTTCCAGAGAGATTTATGCCATTTATAAGTTTAAATGCATCCTTTAGAAAAGAACTATGCATACTGGTTTTCACTTTGCTTTTTCTACTAAACAACATGATTTGGAGACGATTCCGAGCCAGTGGATGCATAGCTGCCACATTATTTTAAGAGCTGTGTAATTTCCCATTGTGTGGATGGATGGATCACAGCTCTCCGAGTCAGCCTCCCTCTGTGGACATTTTTAGGTTGTGGTGCAGGGAATGATGTGAGCCCTGTCCTGTGACAATTTGCCCTTGGCTGACAAGGTGAGGGCCCCCAGAGTCAGCCTCAGCCCTCAGGCCCTTCTTTCTGAAAGCTCTGGGAAAATTTTGGGAGCCCTGGATACTTGGGAGCATGGCCCCTGTGCTTGCTAAATGAGCTATGAAGAGATGACAGCTTCCTAGCAGCCCATGCTCCAGGACTGCTGCGCTCCCCACCTCCGTGGCTCCATTAGCTCCTCAGACTGCAGCAAAGTGGGGCTCTCAGCACCGAGGAAGCACTGACTGTGTGCCCAGTGGAACTCTCATAACAAGGCTGCAAGTCCAGCAGTGTCATTATCATGGTCCAGGCAAGGAAAGAGGCTCAGAAAGGCTTAGCAACCTGCCAGAAGTCACACAGCCAGTTTGCTGCAGGGATTGGAGTTATAGGCTCTTTGTGTGACCAGCAACAAAACTGTGGGTTGTTGAGAGGGGACCAAACTGGCCAAACAGGAATCTCTAGCCTTTATGCCTCTTTCAATAGTGCCTGGGGTCAGTGAATGCTTGACATGGTGAGCCCTTTGCACCTGAGTCTGTCAAAGCGCCTGGCGCCAAGTTTGTGCTCTGAGACTGGGAAATTGGCCTGCTGACCACACAGGAGGAGTTGCAGGGATGGCAGGGGTGGGGTGCGGCGTGGCCAGGTGTGACAGCTGCCTCGCCCTTCCCACAGTCCGGCTCCACGACAGCATCTCCGAGGAGGGACACCACTACCTGATCTTCGACCTGTGAGTCCGGCCTCGCCCTGGGATGTGCTGAGGGTGTGGGGTGTCTGGACAGGATGAGCTCACCCGGCCCCTTGGCCTCTGGGGTCCCAAACGCCGCCAGACTAGGCCGAACTCCCTCATCTGCCCAGAGTTCCCCGACATTCCACATGCTCAGGTCCGGCCCCCAAACCGCACAAGCTGCTTTTCGTGCTGGAACACCACACCCTATTGACCGGCATCAGATTCGTTCCTCTTCTGTTTGTGGCCCGTGGTGCTGATTGATAGCCGCTCATAGGGAGACTGAGTTTCCCTTTGCAATCTGTTTAATTTGCCTGCCATGACGGAATGATGGGCACGGGTGGCTCCTGGGCAGGTGGTGGGGAAGCACTGGTCTTATCCGGCTGGCTGGGAAAGTTCAGAATGGCGGCAGGTACACTGAGGGCCGAGGTGTGTAGAAAACCTCTGCCCTCTCCACTTGATTTTCCTGTGAACCCAAAGTTACTTTAAAAAAAGAGAAAAGGTCCATCAAACAAACAGACAAACAGCAAACAGAAACAAACCAAGCAAGACTAAATAGCTGTTGGGCTCCCAAGAATTGGGTTCAGCACTGTGATCTGAGGTTTCCCCACACCAATAAGAGCCCAACTGCAGAGAAAGGCAAGGATGGAGTATGGGGGGTCAGTAAAGGAAGGGTGTGAGGGAAGAGAGGTGGGGTGCCAGCGGGGACACCCCGGTGGCCCTGCCTGCCTCTTTTGGGGCTGAGGTTCTGTGATCCCTGGGCCCCAACCTCAGCTTTCTGGAGACTCCGTCAAGCAGGCTGGCACCTGGGGCCTCTGCAGGAGGGTGACTCAGTGCCTGTCTCCCCAGAGTCACTGGTGGAGAGCTCTTTGAAGACATCGTGGCCCGGGAATATTACAGTGAGGCAGATGCCAGGTGAGTGCCAGGTGCGGCTGGCAGTGTGCTGGGGGCAGGGCCCAGCTGACTGCTGTGGGCTTCCCAGGAAGGCCTGCCCTCAGCTGCGACCCTCCCTCTCTCTCCCCAGTCACTGCATCCAGCAGATCCTGGAGGCCGTGCTGCACTGCCACCAGATGGGGGTGGTGCACCGGGACCTGAAGGTAAGCAAGCCCTGGGTGCAAGCCCTGGGACCTGCCACCTGGAGCCCCTGCCTTCTACACTTCCTGCCTCCCACAGAGCCAGGTGGCACCAGAATCCCCTTAATTTTCAGAGTTAGGTGGGTGGGAATATTTTCCCCAACTGTCAGGTGAGGAAACTGAGCTCAGGAAGGCAGAGTGGCTGGGTTTGGGTCCCAGGTCTCCCAGCTCCCAGCCCCAGATACTTTAGCCTGGCCTGGCAAAGTGTGGGCTGTGCTTGAGGGGTGGGGAGGAGGCAGGATACCTCTGCATCCCAGCAGGGCGACACGCTTTCCAGCTACTGGGCCTTGACTGCCTTGACCCCCCTGCGCCTCGACTTCCTTACAGCAGTGGTTGCTATAGCAACTCAGCTTCTAGGGCGGCTGTCAAGTGAGATAGCACAGTGCCTGGGGTACAGAAGCACTGGTCCTCTTGTTCCGGGTCTCTGGCAGGCAGCAGAAAAGAAAACTAGGACCTGGGGCCCTCTGAGTCCTCCTTTTCTCCCTTGAAGAAGGAGCTGCATAGGACCAAGCCCATGAGGGCCTCCATCCAGGCCTCACAGGTTTGCTGTCTGCAGACTTTTGTGCTGGACCTCACGGCAACAGTGGCTGAGAGCCCAGGTCATCCTCATTTTGCAGAACAGGGAACCATGAAGGCTGAAAGAATCCAAGGAATTTGCCCAAGGATAAGCATTTGCCGGAGCAAGAAGAACAAGTCCTGGTCTTTCTAACCCAAGACCTGTGACCTTGGAGTCCAATGCCAACAAGCCACTTAATCTAGTTCCTATCTCTGTAGCAGTCCTTTTTAGCGTGACACCGCTTTTGGGCCTTTGGTGACAATGAGCTCACGTTCTGTGGGGTGTCTCCCCCGTGAGAGATTTTCCTTGAATCACATTTAGAACCACCAAGGTCAAGCTTCCTTCTCAGAAGGGCTCTAGAGGGATTTGGGCAGCTTTGCAGGCAGTCCCACGTCTTGGGCTACTCTGGTCCCCATTTCCACCAAAGATGTGAACTCCAGGTCCTCCTTACCCTGGCAATTGTCACAGCGAATGCTTCAGCTGGACTGGAGCTCTCCGAGGCACAGTGATCTGAACTAAGCCCTGCCACCTCTGAAGTCCCTGTATCGTGCCTGAGGCTCAGGTGAGCTGTATAGCTCTCTATCTAGACCCAGGGGCAGCTGTGCACTTGAAGAGGGTCTCTGGCCAGGCTGCAGGGAAGTTTTTCCCATGGGCCTGTTCCCGTTATAGCTACAGCCCCTGCACAGGAGCAGGAAGGAGGAGAGCAGCCCAAATTTAGGCCACTCTGGATACGCTAATTAGTGGCACATTCATCAAATCAGGGCAGGACAGCTATGGAGGCCCAGGAGATGTTGGGGACACAGTCCCTAGATGACAAAGGAGGCATTAATGAGCCAGGCAGAGGAATCTATATTTGTTGGGTCTGGGCTGGCCTTGGACAGTGAAAGGTCAAAGGTGGGATCTTGGAAGCCCCCTGGAATGGTCAGAAAAAAAGTGGAAACCTATGTCTCCGGAGACCCTGAGCCCAAGCAGTCAGCACGAGTGACACTCATCACTGCTTATTGTCACAGTCGCAATGCCTTGCATGGATTGTCCGAGTTAATCTGGACCCTGACAGCTGGGCATTGTCCCAGTTTCTCTGAGAGGAAACTGAAGCTCCAAGAAGCGAAGTAACTTGGCCAAGTCCCACAGAACAGAGGTGCCAGCACTGGGATTAGAAGCCGAGGTTATCTAAGCATGGAAGTGACACTCTTACTCCCTGTGTGATCTCAGTCCCAAGGTGAAGGGGACCAGCGGAAAGGGGAGAAGTTCTAGGGGTGTGGGCCAGGGGAAGATGGCAGCCACAATACCCAAGAGGCCAGGTAGGGGCCTTCCCCAGGTCAGTTGTGGTCTCATGGACAAACCGTGCCAACTTTTATCCAAAAGTGGCCTTAAAGGGAATCAAGTTTTCCCTTGATTCTGCCTCCACCACTTACCAGCTGTGTGATGTTAGTCAAATCACTTGACCTCCCTGAGTTTCAGATTCCTGGTCCTATGCACAGGACAAATGCTTAGGTAATAATAATGGATGAATGATACCTCAGGTCTCCTATTGCTTTTTGTTTTGTTTGTACAAAATCAGACTCACGGCCTTGCACTTGCCAGGCAGGCGCTGTGCTGCTGAGCTATATCCCCAGCCAGGTCTCCTTCTTTAGACAGAATAGTAACAAGGGATCTCTTTGAAGAGGTGACAAGGCGTGAGACCTTAAAAAAAAAAAAAGAGAGAGAAAGAACAGCTTGGCAATGGGGGAGACCAAATCAGGCAGGGGGAACAGGAAGTGCAAAGGCTCTGAGATGGCGACATTCAGGGCTGGCTCAAGGGCATAGGAAAACCACTGTGGGAAATGGGGGCAATAATACCTATGCCGAGGGCTTACTGAGGATGAGGTGGTAGGGCTTAGTGAGGGTGCATGCAGAACACTCGACCCATGGCTGGTATTCAGTAGGACCCCAGAAATGCGGCGGCTGCTCCCTTATTGCCTGACGGCTGACCCACCCCTATCCCTGCCCTGACTTTTCCCTCAGCTCCAGCTCCAGACCTTGGGGTGAGTGAAGGAGGAAAGGTCTTTATGTTGTAGAAGATGGAGGTCTTGCTAAAAGATAGTCCCCTCCCTGGGGGCCAAACTCAGGGTCCTGTGACTGGGGCGGGAGGTGGGGGCAAGGCCTGGGAGTCGGTGTGCCCCTCCCAGAAGCTCAGGCGCCTTGAGTGAAGTTCTCTATCTGTTGACTGTCCCTTGCCTTCTCCTCCCCACCCTCCCCGGTCCCTCGAAGCCGGAGAACCTGTTGCTGGCCTCCAAGCTCAAGGGTGCCGCGGTGAAACTGGCCGACTTCGGCCTGGCCATCGAGGTGGAGGGGGAGCAGCAGGCATGGTTTGGTGAGTGGGGCAGGGAGTAGCAGGGTGGTCTTTGTGTTGACACTTGGGCGGGGGGCAGTGCTCTGCCCAAGCAGGAGAACTGGAGACAGCTACTGGTAGCCAAGGCCTCAGGAGCAGAGGCCCATGCCACCCAGCCTGTGGGCCAAGGGGCACTGTCCATCCTGTCTCCCCTGGCACCAGGTGCAGGGAGAGGGTAGTCACTGAGACAGCAATGTGGCTTCTTCGTGTTGGAAGGGCTTCCATGAGGGCTCCTGTGTCTGGAGGCTGGAGATCAGTATCTGGATTTTGCAGATGAGGAAACAGGCCATGCAACTTGGAAACATTAAGGGCATTTAAAAGAGTGAACCAGGATTTAACTCAGATGATCCAGCACACTTTGAAATTTTGGTATGATTAGATACATGTCAGCTATCTAGGGTGCTTTTCAGTGGGCAAGAACCAGAGCTCTGGATTCAAACCCTGACCCTGCCATTATGTGTGACTTTGGGTGAATTGTTTTCACCTGTTTCCTTACCCCTAAAATGAGTGTAATAATAGCTTGTTCATCCAGGGCTATATGAGAATTAACAAAGATCAGGCTTAGAAATTGCCCAGCCCAATACATAGCACACAGACTCAGTAACTAGCAACTGTTTCTGTGGTTGCTTGTTTTGTGGGTCCTTTATTTCATTCGATTCTCTCAGCAACACTGGGAGGTATTTAAGACAGGAATCGCTAATCTTTTGACAGATTTGAACACTGAGGCCTAGAAGGTAAAGAAAGAGCCCAGGGGACTTATGGGTAAAGCCAGAGTGAGGAGGAAGCCCTCCGACAGGCCATGGCAGCTCCTGCAAGGTGTGGGGAGTAGGGGTGGACAAGGGCTCAGCTCTCCACTTTGGGGCTCACATGGCGAGCTCATCTCACCTTCAGGTTGCTGCCAGCTGGGTCATGGTGGCAGCTGGGCAGGTCGTTTGGGATCTTGAGTGTGAGCCCAGTGGAAGGAGTGTTGGGACTGCTTCCTGCTGCCTGTGGTAGGCTCTGGAGCGCTGCAAGCCTGCAGCACACCTGTCTGCCTTGCTCTGGAGGCTTCACTAGCTTCCCAAGCTCGAGGCGGCAGGGCTGTTTCCACCTGCCCCAGGGCAACCTCGTCCCCTCTCCCGCAGGGTCTTGCTCCGGGTTACTCACGTGCCACCTCTGTGTGTGTGTCTGCCTGTCTGTGTGTCTGGGGAGCAGGGTTCGCAGGGACACCCGGATACCTCTCCCCAGAAGTGCTGCGGAAGGACCCGTATGGGAAGCCTGTGGACCTGTGGGCCTGCGGTGAGTCCATCCAAGGGCCTGTTAGTGCCCCAGGGCCCACCATGCTGGGACCCTCTCTGCTCTCCACCCCTCCCCTCAGGGGCTGAAGCTTCTCTCGGTCCTCTCCCCAGGGGTCATCCTGTACATCCTGTTGGTTGGGTACCCCCCATTCTGGGATGAGGACCAGCACCGTCTGTACCAGCAGATCAAAGCTGGTGCCTATGATGTGAGTGTCACTCCTCTCTGCAGCTGCCCTGTCCAGTCACCCTCTGGTCCCCTTCCAGTATCTAAGGACACATCCCTCTCACCTTCCCAGATCACGTAGGTCCCCTTGTCACTCACTTCTGGGGCAGGGATTGGATCCCAGAGGGGCTTGAAGACTGACCAGGTGGTGGTCACAAGTTGCCCAATAATTAGGGGCTCAAATTGATGGGATATATTCCTGGGGTATCAGAGGGCAAAAGCAGCCCCAAGGCAGGGTGCAGGGGATGGAGGAGGCTCTGAGCCATGTTTTCTTCCATATGTATTGTCAGTAACAGCATCTGACATTTCTCTCGCACTCTTCTGAATGCTTCACCTATGTTACTGTTTCATCTCACACTGATCTGTGATAGACACAGGTATTATCCTACTGTGCAGACCAGGAAGCTGAGCTAGACAGAGGCTAAGCAACTGTCCAGAGCACATACCCAGGAGGTGATAAAGCTGGGGTTTGAGCCCACACAATCTGATTCATGCATCTGACTACCAAGCTGTACTGCCTTCTGTGAGGCTGACCTCCATTCAGCCCTGTGCCTAAACCTGGCACGATTCTTGGGGGGGGGGGGCTCAGAGAGTCACATGACTTGCACAGGTTTCCCAGCCAGGGCAGCAGAAGCAGGCTGTGAGCCCAGGTCTCCTGATCCTGCAGTCTGAACCATGGTCTCCTTCCCCTCTGGCCACATTCTGATCAGTCAGGAGCCCCATTCCTGGTGATAGATGCCCCAGTGGATAGGTGTTAGAACCCCTGCCTGCTCCCCTGCCAGTCAGGGGCTGGGGGATCGCAGGGGTGGCCTGGGGCAGTCTGGGCAAATCTGGCCCCTCTGCCCCTTCCAGTTCCCATCACCGGAATGGGACACTGTCACTCCGGAAGCCAAGGATCTGATCAATAAGATGTTGACCATTAACCCTTCCAAACGTATTACGGCTGCAGAAGCCCTAAAGCACCCCTGGATCTCGGTGAGTTTTCCTCTGTGGGTACCCTGAAGAGCCACACAGCTCTCAGCTCCAGGATGGGGCCTATGGGACTTAATCCAAGGAACTCTAGCCCTGCAGTGATACCTTCGGGTAATAGAGAAATGAGGAATGCTGTGGGCTGGCATCATGCCTGGGCATGTCACTGACATTGACAGGTGCCAGTCAATCCCAAGCACCCCACATTACCCCATAGAACAAAAAACTGTGCGCCCCATGGTGCTACCACACTGCAGTTAGGACATCCTGCTGAGGGAGCCGTGGCTGGGCCTGTCCTTCCCTGATGGCCTCTCTCCTCTCCCCAGCACCGGTCCACTGTGGCCTCCTGCATGCACAGACAGGAGACCGTGGACTGCCTGAAGAAGTTCAATGCCAGGAGGAAACTGAAGGTAACGGGTCCCGCCCTCCATCCTCCAGGAGAGGGGAGTAGCCAGCCTGGGTGTCTCAGGCACTGTGAGACTTACTCACTGGTTATTTCCCTCACTGTTTTGACAAGCATTTATTGAACACCTACTGCATGCTAGACAGCAGTTTGGGCTTTGGGAAGTGAGCAGCGAATCAGACCCTGTCCCTACCCTGATTGAGCGGCTGGTGGTGGAGGGGTCAGGCAAGAAACCAGAACATGGTGTGCAGTGGTAAGTGCCATTCCGGGCTGGGAGGAGCACTTAGCAGGGCAGTGCTTCCAGTCTGGAAGGACCCAGCAGGACCCCGGGAGGCCTCCCTGGGGCCCGTGGTGTTTAAGTGGAGCCCGAAAAAGGAGGTGGTTGAAGAGTGGACAGGCTACTGCGTAGCTACTGTGACTGTAATCACAACCCCTGGTGGGGAGGACCACGAGTGGCTCCAATTGGCTACAGAGAGCCCTGGAGACCAGGCCTGACTGAGCAGGCGCCCACAGTAAGGGAGAGTGGCTGAGTCACCCAGACAGAGGTCATGGCCACCAGGAAGCCACCTGTGGCCAAGTGGGGCCTGAGCTGCACTCTCAGCAGCAGTTCAGCCCCCACTGGGAAAGAGGAGCTCTAAGCTGGAGGGGCAGTGGGGACAGATTGAGGGACAGAGGCAGGGCTCCAGCTCAGTGGAAGTCTCCTCACCCACTGCTTCCAGACCTGAAGTGAGGGTCCAATGCCAGCGTAAGGCTGGGAGACCTGGATCCCCGTCCACTCCGCAGCGGGAGCTGTGTCACAGAGGGAGTCTCAAAATGAGTGGATCAGAGGCTTGTGACACTGGAGTCTGTCAGATTCAGAAAATGTCTGAGTCAGGCCAGGAGCAGACAGCATTGACCAGGAGGGTTTCTCTGCACTGAGAGTCCTCCTGGCCTCTGACCCTAAGGGCCTGGGAGGGATGAACTTGTCCTGGAGCAAGGAGCCATCAGCCCAGCATCAGGCCAAGGTCTGTAGCCCTTGCACAGGAGGACAATTCCTTGGCCTTTACAAGCCTCCGTGGAAGAGTTTCCTTCAGGCCCATCAGCTCTGGCCAGGCCTCAGGACCTATTAATATCTGCTCCTGGGATGGCCCTGTCCCACGAGCTGTGCCAGCCAAATGCGACCTCTCCAGGGAGGGAGATGCCAGGCGAGGTGGGGGACAGATGAAGGGAAAGGCAGAGGCTTTGCCTTTGCTTCTGAGGGGAGCACCACCTGCCCTTTCTCACACTCCTCTGTTTCTCCACCTCTCCTCTTCCCCTGCTCCCTCCGGCCCCTCTTATCTGTTGCAGGGAGCCATCCTCACCACCATGCTGGCTACCAGGAACTTCTCGGGTAGGTGGTGGGGCCTGAGTTCCACAGTACACCCTGCACTGGTCTGCGGGGATCTTTGTCTTGCTGGATATTTGGTCCCTGAGTAGGGGCTGCAGAGGACTCCATGACCATAGTTTACAAATGTCACATATGTCACAAACCTGTACCCAAAAAGGCAAGGCAGCAAGCCAAGGGCCAGCTCAAGGTTTAGTCTGGCTCTCCTGCCTCCCAGGGTTCTCAGGCAGGGCCAGCCAGAGGAGAAGTCTGGAATTTAGGGGTTTTAGGCCAGGAGAGACAGAGCTAGGTCTGGTGGGGAGGGAAATGACTGTATTGCACCATATTGCTCGAGTTCCGTGCTGAGCAGGATTCTGCTCAGGTGACATGCAGTGGGGGCTGGTGCTGCCCTTCTTTTCTGGATGAGGAAACAATCTTGATTTCAGGGAGCTGGGCTCTGACACCCTAGATCGCAGCACTAGAGTGACGCAGAGCCTGCCTGCAACACAGGTCTGAACAACCCAGAGCAAATGTCCTTAACCAAGCTGGGTCACCAGAGAGACCAGGGCGGGAGGCTGCTTGGCCCTTAGCCAAAACTAGGCTGGGTAAGGCAGGGAGTGCCCAGCTACCTGGGCATGTGGCCCCAAAGAGAGAAGGGGAAGGGATTATGGTCAGGGCTTAGCAAGCAGCTCCTCTTGGCCTCTGGCCAGTGTCTCCAGAGGCCTGTCCCTGGAGAGCCCTAGGTGCTGACAGGGCAGCCGAGAAGACATAGATGGCAGATACAGCAAAACTCACCCGAGGGGCCCGGATGGTGGGTGGGACTGACACCTCATCCAGAGGTCGGTCAGCCTGACAGGGCACAGGCTGGCTTCCCTGGGAAGAGTGGGGCCTGGAGGTGGGACCAGTCAGAATCTCAGACTCGGGACTTTCCCCCACGGTGAACTGCCTTCCCACCCCTCCCCGGACTGCAATGCCACAGTTCTTTCAGATGAAAGATGAGCTAGCTGGACAGTCAGAGTCTTTTTTTAACAGCTGAAGCATCTTGAAGAGCTCTAGCCCATGGAGGCCCGTGGGTTTGATCTAGTTTCTAGATGTACTTTATGGAGTCAGGAGTGTTTTTTAAAAAAAATTTTTTTGGGGGTGGGGAGAACCGCTAGCCCTTAAAAATCAGAAGATTTCATAGGAAGACTCAGATGAAAAATCTGGAGAGAATCGGGGTCTATAGCTTCTCTGGCCTTAAAGCCCTGCAATAACAGACTGCAGCTCAAAGGGTGACCCTCCCTGGAACTGGAGAAACAAGTGCCCCTGCCCTGCTGTTCATCCCTGGGTCAGTCCACAAAGCCCAGAGTGGACAGACAGCTGTCAGTCTGAGGTTCAGGACCCAGAGGTGCTCCTCTCCTTGGTTTGCAAGTAGACTTTGGATGAAAGCTTTGAGGGGCCACAGGTGGAAATGTGGGAGGCCTGGAAGTGGGCCAGCCATGAGCCCCACCCCACAGAGCTCCTGGGGCATCTACGTCCTGAACCTCTGTCCGCCTTGCTCACCCTCTGGAGGTTGCCCAGAGAAGGACTTGTCATAGCTGCTGCTTGTAAGCACCAACTGCATGCAGGCTAAATGTTGTGCTAGGCACTTCAGAGATCCCTGTTTTGTTTAAGGCATTTGCTGAAGGTCTGCAGCAGCCGGATGCCAGACTGGGCCAGGCTGGGCATTCCTGCCATTTCCTGGCTGATGTTCCCTCTTCGGGCTACAGCCAGGAAATGAGGAGGGAAGCAAAATGACAGAGGCGGAGGCCTCCCTAAGAGCTGTTGCTACCAGGGACATAGCCAACCCCGACGAGGGACTCCAGAGCCCGAGGCTGGGGAGGCCTATGCTGCTTGAGGAGAGAGGCAGGGGATGGGTGCTCTGGCAGGGGTGGGCCCCGACAGGGGGCATCTGCTTCTTGTCACCAGCAAAACGTGGCCTGCAGCTGTCCAGAGTGAGTAGGCAGGGCTGACACATGACCTCCGCAGCAGCATGGGGCTAAAATTAGAGAGCTGGGTGGAGGATGGGGGGTGAGGGGGGGAACATCCAGCCCTGGGCCAGGCAGCCAGGCCTCTGGGTTGGCCACCATCAGCACAGTGGTGATCGGGATCCAGAGGGAATCCCCGGGCTGAAACAGCAACCCCACTGTTCTGAGACATGCTGGGCAGCTCTCTCAATCCAAGAAGCCAGAGGGTGACTTGAGAGTGCCGAAAACTGGGGCTCAGGCCCACCAAATAGGCCACTGGCAGTCCCTGGGTCACTGAAGGTGCAGGAAGAGACGGAAGAAGAGGAGGAGGAGGAAGAGGAGGAGGAAGAGGAGGAGGAGGAGGAGGAGGAGGAGGAGGAGGAGGAGGACGTCTCCCCTGGATTGTGGAGCCAGCCCTGTTCCCACGCCATTCACCCTCCGGCTGCTGGCTGGCTGCCCGTGGATGCTGCTTTTCCTCGCCCTGTGGGCCCTGGTGCCCTGCCTGGTGTTGCTAACCCTCTACTTTCTGTCCTCCTTAGGAGGGAAGAGTGGAGGGAACAAGAAGAACGATGGCGTGAAGGTAAGACGCCTGGGAGCACGGCAGGGCCTGTCTCTGGCAGGGACTCTGCCCATAGGGACCGACGTTCAGGCCTGGGGTGAGACCTGGGCCTTGCTGCTGGTGTTCTGGACAGACGTGTGTCTTATCCATGGCCAGGCCACCCCAGACCTACAGATCTGGACTTCTGCGCCTACCCTCGCTGCATGGTTGGTGAGGGGTAGATGGCCTGGGGTCGGTATAAGCACAAGGAACAGCGTGGGCCAGGGGAGCTTTCGGGGGTTCTCAAGGGCTGGAGAACTGGTGAGCACAAGGGTGCAAGGAGGGATAGAAGTGACCTCCTCCTGCCCGAGTGTGGGTGGGCTGGGCTGGGGCCCTGACCTGCTGGACACACCAGTCCAACCAAAAGAGCCAATGGAGGATGGACAGCCATCCCTCCTGGCTTTTGGATCCAGGGGTCCCTTTTCCCCACCAAAATCCATGATTCAGTAGCAAGAACCCCCTCCTACTTCCCGGTGGCCTATGCCTGTCCCCACCCTTGATGCCCGAGCTACTTCCTCCAGCTCTCTGCTGGCCCTTCCTTCCCATCTCTTCTCTTTCCTCCCTCTGCTGTCTGGGACCTGGTCCTCTGCTCTCTGCAGCTCCCTTCTCCCCTGTCCCCCACTCACTTTGTGGGTTCTTCTTTCCTGAGACCCTGTCTCACTCTGGGCTCAGTCCCTACCTGGCCAGGGCCTTGGGGCTGGGCAGGCTGAGGACATTAACAGGTAAGAGATATTATATGAGCATAGCCACCTAGGGGTGTCCTGGTGGCTTCATGGCTTTGTTTACAGTGGCCTTTGCAGTCTTCAGCCACTGGCCTTGGTCTGGCAGAGGTTGCATGGGAAGGGTCTGGACCAGACACTTCTGCCTTTAGCCTTCTCTTTCTTTACTTTCCCTCGGGTACACTGAGAGAATGTGGACTTGGTGATCATTTCCAAGATTTCCACTTTAAAAATGGACAAACAGGCAAATGGCCACAAAGCCCCTCTTCCGTTCTCCCTTCTCTTGGATGCTGAGACAGGACAGTCATGGGATCGGAAGGCTGTTTCAGTCAACTGCAGACTTCATGTGCAGTGATGGTTGCAGAACTTCTAATAGGGCCAAAAACTTTCTGACACCTACTATTTTTGAGGTTCAAGTACCGCTGCAATCCAATTGCCTGCTGTGCCCAGTTCAGTACCATACGGCACAGAGCGACAGGCCTTGCTACGCAGCCCAGATATGCCGTGGGCCACACTTTCTTAAGGCTTTGCGTGAACACCCACTATGACGACGGCAGTGCGACATGATCGTGTCACGATGCACTGCTCAAAATGTGTCTGGCATTAAGTGGGCACGACTCTCAGTTATTTGCTAATCTGTCAAAATCTGTGTTTTTCAAACTGAGCTCTGTGGAGCCCAAAGCCTCTGGGAAGGCCCCTGTGGCTACAGATGGGCTGGAGTGGGGTTAGAAAGATGAGGGGCCTGGTTTATAAAATTCTAGGCTTTCCCCACCTCTTTAACCAGAACAGCTCCCTGTCCCAATCATCGTGGGACTTAAGAGAACCAGGCAGGTCAGTCGGTGGCTAGATTTTGGCTGGTCATTTCAACCCACTGAGCCTGTGTTTCCTCTTTCATGCAGTAAAGTTAGAAGGGTGTCTCGTTCCTAGGGCTATTTGCACGGATTAGCTGGGATAATGTGTGTTGCGAGTTTAGCACGGTGCTGGTGTGTGATACATCCTCAGGAGACCAGCGACAGGATAATTTTATCTGTTTTATGTTAGACTTTCAGGTCTTCAAAACAGAGTTCGCTCAGGAAAATGTTTGGAAACCAGGGATCAAAGGCAGCTGTGTTTGTAAAGTTAATAGGCACCTGTTATGGATTCTGGCACTGGGTTTTCGATTGTCTGTTCTTTGAGGTGCCCGGAGCTGACTCTTCTCCCAATTGAATGAGTAATAGTGAGGTTTGCAGGGTGGGGCCTGCTGTCTTTGGAGAAGCACAGACACTGAGCGGAGGGCGATGGGATAGTGGTCTCCCTGGTCCCCATGTGGGGTATGTGGGTCAAAGGCCACAGGCACTGGTGGACTGTGGGCCAGGTCAGTGCAAGAGGAGGGACTGTCCTCATCCGACTCTCAGATGGGGCCCTGGCAAAGGCTGGTGAAGGCCCCAGTGGGCATGGGCTTGGGGAGCTCCCAGGGCTGGCATGAAGCTCTTAACCCAGGCCCTCTCAGGAAAGATCAGGATGCAGAGGCTGTCAGAGGGGCAATGCCAGCTCAGAGCACAGGTGTCTCTGCTTCCTGCAGCACAGGACAGAGCCTGAGCAGCCTTTCAGAGTGGCCTGGGTGTGGAGGAAGAACTCTGAAGGCCATCTTTGGCCTAGTCATCTCTTTGTAATGTAGACTCCTTTTCTCCCTTGGCAGCTGGAAAGTGAGGGTAACTCAGGATTTGGGGAACACGATCTGCCATATGTCACTCCATGATGGAGCAAAAAAGGCAGCAGGGGTAGGAGAGAGGTTCAGTCACGAGTTCCTCAAATCAAGAAGCCTGTGTTTGGCTGGGTGTGGGGGTTCGTGTGTGTAATCCCAGCAGTGGGAAGGCTGGGGCAGGAGGATCAGCCCATGTTTGAGGTTAGTCTGGGCTACATTGAGAGTTCAAGGCCAGTCTGAATTGCATAGTGAGGCCTTGCCTCTGAAAAACAATTGTGAGTTTGAATCCAGGTCTCACCATTCACCCCTTACCTTTGTGGACTCTGGTCCTAGATGCTGTCATCTGTACAGGGATGTGTAGCAGGGTCTGTCAAGAGCTAGTAAGCAAGTCACACCAGGGGGAGCTGGTGGAGCCAGCATAGCAGACACAAATTGAGCCCCAAAGGAGGGAAATTCATGCTCATCCTACAACTGGGCTCTTTGAGACAAATGGCATTCCAGCAGGAGCTTGACAGAACAGCAGTTGGTTCTGTTGATATAGAAAAGGCGGAGTGACTGGAATTTCAGAGGTGACACTGTCTGTGCTTTATGGTCCCAAGAGTCTTTACAAGACTAGTGCTGATCACACTCAATTTCCTCTACCCTCACTAACCTTTGAACCTCACTTCTACATGTGATTCTGAGAGCGGTGACTCTACTCTTGGTGAAAGCCCCTTTGTCAATTGAACTAGAAAGTGCTGGTCAGTGTGGGATGATTATTATCACCCTCCTTTGTGATTCAGGGAAACTGAGTCCTTCTATCTCCAAGCAATGGCACCCCTAGGCCTTGGCTTCTCCAAGGAGGTGCCCACTGCTCCCACCCCTCACTCCACTCACTGCCCCTGTTGGTGTCCCATCCATGCCGTCGTGACCTCTCTCCCCATGTCCCATCCTGTCACTGTGCGTCCAAATCTGATGCAGTCTCTGCTCTGTGTTCCCTCCTCGTGTCCAGCCTGGAACCTCCTGGCCCCTGTGCAGCTCCTCGGGTTTCTGATGACAGCTGAGCCATGTCGGCTTGTCCCCTCTCTCCACACACTGTGCCTGGCCTG